>JAQZBX010000255.1:45790-65397 GCA_029593785.1 Cabassous unicinctus
CCTTTTAGATGTGTCTCAGGAAAACTAGATGGGATTCAGATTTCTTAAAATGCAATTATAAATCTATTGGCCTTGACTCTAGGTTCTACCCATTATTTATTCACAGTTGGTAAAGGGCATTTAATTTCTCATCTCCTATGTCATTTAAGCCTATCTTTAGAGCCTCTCACCTGTTAACCAGAAGTCAGCTACATTCAATTCGGGTTCTGTCTCTTGAAGACAAATACACTTTTTAAAAACAAAATGAGGATGACGGTTTTCTTATTGAAAGCCAGATCACCTAGTAGGTGACAAAGTCTGATATAGCAGAGTAAAAAGTATCCCTGATCCCAAACTCTTGCTTTTTCTTTTTAAAAAACTTTCCTGTCAGTGCTGTTTCTTAAGGGTCAAAAAGTATGCATTACAAAAAGGGAGAGAAAAAAGATTAGAGATCAATGCCAGTTCTCCCTGAAGTACCTGCCTCAGTTGAGAAATGAATATGAAGATCACTATAAATAAAAGATAAAAGATGATACGGCTTTTGGAGTAAAATATTAACACCAGTCACAATGTGATTTATCAAGTCTAACCAAATTAACCCCCTGGGATAAATAGGGGCTTTGTTTTTGTTGCATTTGAAAAATGGACAAGTATTTTTTTAAAAAGCTTATATATGAAAAGATATCCAGGGGCTCAAAAAAGAGAATTCAGTTTCTTCCCTTTTAGGTAGCATCTCTTAGACACATGCAGAAGATTTAGAAAATGCTTTCCCCCGGGAAACAAAGACAGAGCAATTACTCAACATTCTGCAATGGTACACTAATTTATCTTATTGGTTGATGTGGTGGCTGGAAGCTATGTTTGGAGGATGGAGGTTTTTTTTTTTTTTTTTTTTCATTTTCAATCCAAATGCTTCCCTTAGAAAATATGCTTTCCTTTAGAATGTGCACAAAACATTTTTCTAATATATCATTCATTAAATTAATGTTAGTATTAGATCTTCACAGTGTGCATTCGTCTTGGGTATTTTTCCAAAACTGAATTATGTAAAACATGGATTTCCAATTCACAATTGCAAAGGTTTCAAAACCTGAGCTTCAGAGCAGGCTTTAGAAGTAGGCTAGGTGCAATGAATCTTTTAATCCCATGCCTAACTAGCCTTCCAAAATTGTGTCTCTTTTCTGGGAATGAGACAAAAATAATAAAATCTTGGCTCAGTTCAAGCAATTATGTTGATCTATTGTGATAGATAAGCAGAGGTTTTCTGTAAGTTTTTTGGGTATAGACTCCTTTTCCTGCGTGTTTTGACCTTTTCTCTAACCCTGGAAGAATATAGGTGGGTTGGGTGACTCATCTATTTTTGTTGTAGTGAACTGAATTATTTAGTATAAGCAATGGGGGAAAGTGGAGGAGTAAGTAGGGAGAAATAATTTTAAAATATCTTTAGCTGGAGGAAAATTGGCCTACCTACACAAGAGTAAATATGGCATATGCAGTGATTCAAATATTCAAAGATGTCTGTTTTAGCAATAAAGACTGGATCTGGACACAATCCCTGGCGTAGTCACACATACACCTGCATGCTCACTATATCAAAAGAACCACAAAAATGTGTTGAAAACTGCTTAAGTGAGAGACATAGACACAATTATAGATGAACGGACAGGAATTCAAGGCTTTAAATGTGGACTGCTAGCAAAGCAGTCAGTGGGTAAGTTCCAGCCAGTTTTCAATGGTGAGAAACTAAGTTCACATTGCAGACATGCTAGAATGTTTGTTCTTCCCTGCCTGATATTTTAGGGAGGATATTAAACACCCCTGTAAAATGTCTAGAAGTGATTGCCAGAGTCAAGCTTTTTAAAAATGATGACTGTGATCTTTAATAGGGTTGTGCCCTTGTCATGAGTCTCAGGCAGAATTTCCAGAGTAATTGCAAATCAGATATTTCTTTTGGATGCTATACATGTCTAGCTAATCACAAGAAATATTCATGTATATGTTACATTAGGGACCAGCTGTTGTAAATTTGTACAGTTATCTCCTAACCTAATCTTTTAGCTTTTTTTGTGTTCTTTGAATGTGGTTAAACTTGATCTCGCCTCAGGGATTTTCCACTTGTTCCCAATTCTTTCACGTAAATGGCCCTTTTATTCCTTGGCTCTCAAATGTTACCTTTTAGAAATATCTCTGTCCCTGAGGATGCTAGAAGACCAACCTAGTCACAATTTTATCATACTATCTGGTTTTATTTCCTGTAGAGCATTTACCAGCTTTTAAATATTTGTTAAAATAAAAATAATTTTTATTATTGTTTATATTTAGAGGGACTCCTTCCCCAAGAATATAAGATCCATGATCTGAGAGACTGTGTTATCCTTCTAATTCCCCTCTAGTCAGCCCCAGAAAAGTGTCTGACATACAACAGTCTCCCAGTAAAAGCTTGCTGATTGAATGTGTGAATGAATGAATGAATAGATGAATGGATTTGAAATTATTTGAAGTCACTTGTATTGACGGCAGGGGTTAGTGATTAGATTAATATCATAGGCTTCACTCCTGGAAGTGCTCTTCTCTTCTGTAGCATCCCTGACTGATGATCAACTAACTAGCCTGTGTTTGAATTACTCTACATGAAAGATCCTAAACATGGTGCTCTCTTATCTGTCCTCAAATAGATCACAGCCTTCCATGGGTTTTTGTTCTTGATTGTACCATTCTACTTAAGACAAAAATCTTTCCTTTGGTTTACCCAAAATCTTCTCTTATTTTTCTCACTTTTTGTTCTTTGTTCCAGTTCCTGGAGAATAGACAGGATAGAGACTCCTCTAAATTGTATCCTTTAGGTTTGTGTGCCTGCTTGTAACAAATTTAGAGTAACGATACAGTGAGATTCACCTTGATTGTCTGCTGCTTATCATGACATTTCTTGTTAGCATTTAGAAATGATTTGTCTTATTGTTCCACATTATAATTGAGGGAGTATAAGAGCAAAAGAGGTCTAGGGGTTATGTCAGAAGCAACCAGGCAGACATTTTAAATTATCTTCTTTCATGTATTCAAGCTGATGTTACAGAGAATACAGTTAGAGCATTGTTGCATTTGTTAAAAAATGTATTTATGGTGAAAAGCATAGCAACTGTGAAAGCTCTACCTGATAGGAAAGTATCCACTACATCTGAGAGCTCAGAGTAGTTCTAAACAAGTTTTGTTACAGAACATTTCTTCCTTTTCCCATTTTTTTTGTATGTTCAAGTAGTTAATAAAAAGCATATCTCATACTCCTGAAATAATGATGGTTTAGTTGACATTCTGTGAGGTCCTAAAGGACCAAAATCTGTGCATGACAGTTTAGAGTTATGGATGTATAGGCCCTACCAAAAGTCCTATGGAGTCATTTTCCCACATGTGTTCACCAATATGTATGGATGGAAGAAAATCAAAACCCTAGTTTGAGGATTAAGGTAAGCCCAAACTTCCTCTACTTTGTGACAAACAGGTACAGAAAAATAAAATATCTGAAAACAGACTCATAGAATTTGGTAGAAGTCTTAAGTGGAGATATAGATAATACACAACACAAGGAAAGGCAGGGAAACTTTTTCAAGTACAGTTAACAGAAAAATAATAATAACAGTTATAAAGGCTTTCAATGGCACATAGTTCTAAGGACTATGCACAACTCTGTAAGATGGGTGCAGATATTACCCTTAGTTTTCAAATAAGGAAATGAGACACAAAGAAGTTAAATATTAGTCCTGAGACCATAGACCTAGCAAGTGGTGGGGCTGGGATAAAGATCTAATTTCTGTCAGTACTCAACCAATAGGTTATAAAGTATATGCAATCTTTGTACATTTTGTAATCACTTTACAAATACTATTTCCTATGCCAAATTTTATAGGGAATAACCAGGAAAATTGGCATAATAGCTACTTTTATTTTCTTTATCAACAACACGTTATCATACAACAGTTCAATAGTCTTCCTCAACTCCTTAAAAAGTCAACTTAGAGATCAAAAATAAAGTTTAAAGAAAGTAAATTTCTTGGAAATCCAATCCTAGAGAGCAACTGAAAGAATACGAACCAGGAAGATATAAAAAAGCAAACAAAATATATAAAGAGACAAGAATCCCAAACCCTATGATTAAGATTGACACTCTTAGGTAAAGGGGTATTTAATGCTACATTAATATGTTTGTCCACAGAGGCACTGCTCTATATGGCAAGAAGTGTCTTTTCAACCACTGTTGCAGTTTGGCAGTTTGATATAGTTATGAATTCCAAAAATAGATATTGGATTATGTTTGTAAACTGGTCTGTTTATCTGGGCATGATTAAGTTATAATTAGGGCTTTGATTGGGCCACATCAGTAGGGTGTTGAAACCCACCCCTTGTTGGGTGGGGTCTCAAAGCTAAAAGGCATGGCAAAGGACAGATTTGGAGTTTTTGAGTTGGAGTTCAGAAGCTGAGTTTTAATGCTGGAGCCTGGGGAAGCAAGCACACAGAGGAGCTTCGTCATGAGGAAGGAGAGAAGACCCCAGGAAGAGACAAACTGTTCACCTGACAGTCTACAGCTGACCTTGTGGAGGAACCAGAGGAGCTGAGCCCAGAGAGAAACGGAGCACCGGGAAGAGAGGAGCTCAAGAAGCCTGAACCCTGGCAAACTTCGGCAGCTGTCTTGAACCCTGGCAAAGTCTGTAGCAACAGACTTTGGTGAAGGAAGAAACTTATGCTTTATGGCCTGGTAACTGTAAGCTTCTACCCCAAATAAATACTCTTTATAAAGACCAACCGATTTCTGGTATTTTGCATCAGTACCCCTTTGGCTGACTAATGCAACCACTGATTTATTTATTGTTTTATATAAATATGTATTATATATTTATATATAAAAATATATATTTATTGTTATTATATATATCTATATATATATCTATATATATATAATTGGTTCTGCCAACAGGGAGAGGATTATCTTTTCTCTTCTCTTTACTAATATTTTCTCATATATGTGTTCAACACATGAATGACTATTTATAATATGGACTTTCCATCCTAAGATGCTTTAAGCCTGGCTTCTTGCCTGTAGTCAGGAAAAAATCCTTAATAGAAACAAAAGAGAAGGCTAAAAAGAGAAAAATTTAAATACAGAAATACAGAACTGCAAACTAAAAAAAAAATCAAATCTAAGAAATATTAGTATTGTAAGAGAAAATAAAAACAAATATAATAATATATAGAAATTTCATAATTAAATTGAAAAAAGTGAATCCTATATTTCATGAATTTAATAATAAATATAAGTTATATAAAAGGCTAAAATGAAAGAGTAGAAAATAAAGATGTAGCTGTAAAAGATAAAATTAAAACCTAAAAATAATTTATTTCTTTATTTTATTTTTTATTTTTTAGAGGATATTTAGGTTACATAAATGTTGCATAAAAAGGGCAGGGATTCCCATATGCCCCACTCCCTACCCCTCCCAAACTTTCCCACATTAACAACATCCTTCATTAGTGTGGTACATTTGTTGCAATTGATAAACGTATTTTGGAGCATTGCCACTAAGCATGGATTAAAGTTTATATTGCAGTTTACTCTCTCTCCCACACAATTCTGTAGGTTATGGCAAGATATATAATGGCCTGTATCTGTCATTGTAATGTCATTCAGGACAATTCCCAAGTCCCAAAAATGCCCCTGCATTACACCTGTTTTTCCCTCTCACTGCCTCCACATCAATGATATAAATTTTTCCATTGCTAGAATCACAATAAGTCTATAGTAGAATACCAGTAAGTCTACTTTAGCCCATAGTTCATTCCCCAATCCTGAAGATTCTGGGATGGTGATCTCCACTCCACTCCACCTCTAATTGTGAGAAGGCTGCAATCCACTAGGACTGATGGATTAGAATCTCTTGCTTGCAGTTGTAGACTCTCACAATTTCTTGGAATGGTAGCTGTCCACTGTCACCTCCTTGTTCATTGTCCTGGGAGAGACCAATGAACTGGAAAGTAGGTGTGGAACTTTGTGGAGATTTGAGGCCTAGCTGGCTCATTTACAGCCCAAATATTTAAGTCTCTTCGATGTATACCTACCAACTCTAGTACTAATTATAGTTTCTATTATCCCAAATTTTTTTAATTAAATTTTTTCAAATTTTATTTCTTATTTTTAAAACTATCATTATTATTTCATTTTCTCATCAGTTGTATTTGGCTATTTTATTGGCTTCATTTTTGAAGAAGTTTTGGATCACAGAAGGGTTACATCTTGGGCAGAGGAAGATCATTGGTGTGGGGTGTTAATAATGGGGGATACCTGGGAGGAAGCTTACTTGCACATACATGTAAAGCATATAAATAATTTTAAATGTTCATGGGGCATTGTCACAGTGGCTGGAGAGTCACACAATAACCGAAGGAATATCAAATTCTCATCCTGGGGAGCTCTGCCACATTCTCTAATGGAACAGCAAGAATCCCCTGAGTACAGGGGCAATGACTAGTAAAGGAAGATGGTTCATTGACAGGCACTTGATATTGATGGCTGTGCTTATGAACCTTTACTCTTGAAATGCAAATTTAGCCTAGTATATAAGGTGCCTAAGAGTTGGCTCCTGGGACCCTCCTTGTTTCTCAAATGTGGTGTCTCTCTAAGCTGAACTCATCATATAAATACCTTCCCCCCAGTGTGGGACATGACCCCTGGGGATGAGGCTCCCTGGCACTAAGGGATTACTATCAAGCAGTAACTAGTAATGCAACTGGAAAAAGACCTTGACCAAAAGGGGGAAATGGTAAAGACAAATGAGTTTATATGGCAAAGAAACTTCAAAGTGAGTCGGGAGGTCATTCCAGAGGTTATGCTTATGCACTCCTCAGCAGGATCTCATTGAATGCCAAAGTAGATACTACCCCAAATAGCGGGGCTCCTGAGGGCTCTGGAGACATCCATACACTACAGTCAGAGCAGAAAGTTCAGGAGTTTGGTTCCTTGCCAGTGGGCCCTACTTTGGAATTTATGCTCCCCAGTGTGACAGAGTTGGACTCAGTTTTGGTTTCCCTACACATGGCTCTTCTGTTCTTCTATTTGAACGACTGATTTTTTATTGATCCTGGGAGACCCACTTCCTTCTTTGAGCCTCCAAGTTTCTCTTCAAGAAAACAAGGAAATTAGAACAAGATGCTTTCTCAAAACCCAGGTCTTATACTCCATGCATGTGTGAATATAAGTAAGTGCTGAATGTCTTTAATGTTCCAGGTTATTTTTTTATTAACCTATACCCTTCTCCTGATTATTTTTGTACTTTTAAATACATATTAGGAAAGAAAATATTAACCTGTAACTAGCTAACAAATGTGTTCTAACTTTCCATTCTCGTTTCACTGCCAATTGAGCAGAAAATCTTCTGGAGAATTCTGATGCAGACCAAGAGAAATCACTCTAAGAGTTCCAGAATCATTCCCATATTTGGTTGTCCTGTGTTTTCCACTGGCAGCACTAACTTGGATTATCATCTGCAAATCCATCAAAAAGAAATTAAATAATAGGAACTCATATGAAAACTAATGGAGAAAGAAATCCTTGGAAGTTTTTATATCTTCCTGTGTGAAACATCAGCCATATACAAAATCAACATTAGAATTTAAGTCTTGAAGGCAGCATATTCCTATGAATAGAAGGAAGACCGTAACACAAATAATGTGCAATGCTAAGATTATGCACACACACTTATAAGCATGTGGCCTTGGAATGTATTCAGAGATATTAATTGTATTAAATTTGGAGCCAATAAGAGCATTCTTTTTTCTCAAAGAGACATAATTATTTGAGAGATATACTCAGATACACATAGCTATGCTATTGTCCCCTCACATATTTCATTGATTCCAATCATTTCTGTAACTCATTTCCCCATTTATTTTATCCAGGACTGATGATTTTTTTATTCATCTCCATAAAAACACCTGTCATGGCACCAAAGTACCCAGATTTGATTTTTGGCATCTGGTGGCATCTGGTAGGTAAGTAACAGAAAAGTTAAAAGGGTGAACCTCAGAATAAGCCTTGATATATAGGTATTAATTCTGAAAGGAAAAGGGAAGGATAGCAAAAGTCACTGAAACCAAAGATCTCTCAGATGAATTAATGTTAGGATAATTCACTGGTTACTGGCTTCCCTCAATTTACCAGTCATTTTAGGCACTGAAGTATGCCTTTCTACCTGCAACAGTCTATGACAGGATCTATATAACCATAGATTTATCCTCCTGGAATTGGTTTATGTACTATCCACCAAGTTGGGAAATTGTGAACCTGTGTCTTCCCAAAACTGAAGACAATCACTAAGGTGTAGATTAAACAAAACTGCAAATGATTTATGCATACTATATTAACTGAGACTGTATCTCACTATTTTTGTTTGCTAAAGGCGATAACAAGGATGACTGAGTAAAGTAATAACAGCATATTTTCAGAGTACTTTCAGAGTAAGTTTGGTGATCAAAGTTCAGTGTTCACCCATCAAAAGAAAATTGACTCATGCATTTCTGGGCATCCTTTCTCAATTTTTCTTTGCAATAAAAGATGATGAATCCTTGTTGGATGGAGTTCCTCCTTAGATTGCCATTTTTACACTTATTCATAACAGGCCCTGATATTTTAAATGCAAAAAAAATGCAAACTTATAATATTAGAGGTCCCAAAATAGATACTTAATACTTACAGTGGTCACATGGTTTGGGGTTCTCAGATTTGGGTTCAAACCTCCATCTCAAGAATTGTGATTTGGGTTGGTTAAATGATTTTCTTGCAACCCAGAAATTAGTCTATTTGAATTTACAGTCCAAGTAAATAAGTGTGATAATAGTTGATGAAGCAAACCTAGCATGCAGATAAGGGTATGTGCTCTGGAGCTGTGCAGTCAGGATTTGAATTTCAGCTTCACCACTTATAGCTGTGTAATCACAGACAATTTACTTAACTTCTGTGTCCCTCAGTTTTTTCATGTGCACAATGGTGATAAATAATATTACCAATGTTATAGAGTTACTGTAAAGAATGAATGAGCTAGTATACTTTTAAAGAACTTAAAATACTCCTTGGCTCATGCAATGCTTTTAAATGTTACTAATTTTTAGTATTACTAAATCAATATTCCTATAGTATATATCAAGTTATCTCAAAATAATGATAAAAGCTTGCTCTTTTAGTTCCATTTGTTGGATATATAGATTAGACTAACCCATTTTGTTTCAACATAAAATAAAGAAAAATGTAAAATTAGTGTGATCAGAGACCTAAGAAACATAATTCAGAAATGTTTCCAATTGGTGGCATCTGCTTTGACTCTGTCACAGCTAGAGAAAGTTTATTGTTCCAGAAAGTGACAGTCTCAATTTTGTGTGGAATAAAGGCAAAGTTAAATGCTGAATAAGATATGTCCCTAGGCACAGTCATACCACATATAGTGGGAATTTATCCCTGCTGGGTTCAACCATTGTGATCCAGAGCCTGTCATTGCCTATTATCAAAGAGCAGGAAGACATACATAAGCACCATTTGTGTTTGTTATTAGGTTGATCTAATACAGCGATGGTATTGTCACTCAGCCTCTGAGGGTGGCCTCCCCATGAATGATTCCTGAGTCTCATGTCAGTGTGGTGGTATTTAATACTGTTCATAAACGTGTACAAGTTGAAGGGTGAAATTAGTAAACACTGACCAGGTTTGTGTTTGACTGGAACCATGTACCTTGACCAGTTCAGTTTTGCTGTCTAGTCTCCTTTTATATTTGCATAGTTAGTGGCTTTCAGTCTTTAGACTATGGCTCCCTGGAAGATATACATTTACATTGCTACCTCCCCAAATATGTATATATATATATATATATATATATTTATATATAGTTAAATAATATAGTTATGAAATGTTAAGCAAACACTGTTTTGGCATGAACCCAATAAAAACGGGTTCATCTTTTTGCTTTTTGGTCAGAAACAAAAAATTTGAAAAAAAAAAACGATGTCTTGATAAAATTTTAAGTATTCTAATCATTCAAGGCATGTTTTCTGATGAAAATGTAATTAAATTAGAAATCAACAATTGAAAGGTATATGAAAAAGCCCCAAATATTGAAAATTAATCAACACTTCTAAATAACCCATTGCTGAAGAAAAAAAATAAAATAAAATTAGAATAAAAATTAAAACTAACATAAAATTTGTAAAATGTGGTTAGGTATAACTCAGAGGTCAATGAAGAACAATAAATGTTTATATTAGAAATGAAAAAAAATCATATCTATGATCTTGGTTTCCATCTTAGGAACACAGGAAAACAAGAGCAAAAAAAATTCAAAATAAGTAGAAAAAATGATAAAGATCATAGCGGAAATCAATTATATAGAACAGGGAAAACCAAATGAGAAAATCAATGAAACCAAAAGTTGGTTATTTAAGAAGATCATTAAATTGAGAAATTCTGAGTCAGACTTATGTGGGATAAAAATAGAACATACAAATTACCAATACCGTGGGAGAAGGAGGTAGTATAACTACAGTTTCTATTGATAGTAAAAAGGTAAGTTAATAGTAAGAATAATTTTATGCTAATAATTTTGTCAACTTAGATGAAGTTAAAAATTCCTTGAAAGATTCAAACTATCAAAGTTTCCTGAAGTGTTAGTAGATACCCTGAATAACCCATTATCTACTTAAAAAATTAAATTTGTAGTTAAAAAATCTTCCTCTGAAGAAATATCTGGGCCAAAATTCACTTGTTAATAGAACCAAACATTTAGGGAATAAATAATATCAACTCTACACAAATTCTTCCTAAAAACTAAAGAGAAGGCAACACTTTCTAATGTGTTCTATGAGGTCAGCTTTAGCCTGATAGTGAAACCAGACAAAGTCATCACAAGAAATGATAACTACATACAAATTTCCTTCATAAACTTATGTGCAAAGTTGTTTAATCAGATACAGCCAGTTAAATTTAACAATATCAGAAAGAGAATACATCATGAACAAAGAAGGAGTTCAAAGTTAATTTCACAATAGAAATCAATCAATTTTATAATTCATCATGTTAAAAGCTTAAAGGGGGGACACATAAGAACATCCTTATTGATATGAACAATATAATTGACCAAATCCAACACCCATTCCTCCTAAAAAATCTCAGTAAATAAGAATAGAAGAGAGCT
The DNA here is from genome assembly GCA_029593785.1 of Cabassous unicinctus. Taxonomy (NCBI): domain Eukaryota; kingdom Metazoa; phylum Chordata; class Mammalia; order Cingulata; family Chlamyphoridae; genus Cabassous; species Cabassous unicinctus. The sequence continues at coordinate 56,989 of JAQZBX010000255.1, forward strand.
TCCTCAGACAGAGAAAAGACATCTACAAAAAAACTAGAGCTGACATCTCACAGAATTGTAAAGAACTGGATGATTTCCTCCTAAGATAAAGAAACAGTAACAGCATCTTTTCTTACCACTTCTCTTCAACATCATACCAGTTGTTTTATTCAATGCCTTAAGAGAAGAAAAAGGACAAAAGGTACTCAGATTATAAAGTAGTAAAATGTACCTTCATTTTAGAAAACATTGTTGTTTATGTAGATAATCCAATTAAGTATACAAAAAAAGAAAAAAAAAGACCAGAACCCATAATTATGTTAAACAAGTGTTTTAGATTCACAACTGATAAAACAAAATAAAATGGTTTGGATTAAACAAGGGAATTTATTTACTCATGGTTTGAGGCTAGAAGTCCAAAATTAAGGCATCAGCAAGGTGTTGCTTTCTCTCTGAAGACTGTGGCATTCTGGGACTGCCTGCTGGCAATCCTTGGTCCTTGGTTTTTCTGTCACATGGCAAAGCACATGGTGGCATCAATTTTTTTTTCTTCCAAGTTCCATTAACTTCCACCTTCTGACTGTTCCCCATTGCTTCTCTTTCTCTGGCCTTCTCTTTTAGGCCTTCAGTAAAAGGATTAAGACCCATCCTGATTCCCTTGGCCTCCCCTCAAATGAACTAATCACATCAAAAGGTCTTATTTACAATGGGTACCACCCACAGGATTGGATTAAGATTAAGAACATTTTTTTCTGGAGTACATAGCTCTAGGCCACCACAGGAAGGTTGCAGAACAAAGGAATCAATATACAAAAGAACAAATGCATTCCAATATGTTAGCAATGAAAAACTGGAAAGTAAAATAAAAATACCATTTACAATAGAATCTAAAAATATGAAGTGCTAATGGATAAATATATCAAAATATGTGTAAGATACTACATTGTGTTGTGTTTATAGTTGGAGAGACTCAGTATGGTTAAGATATCAATTCTCTCTAAATTGATATATAAAGTTTCACAATCCCAAACTCCCAAAAGAATCCCTTTTGGTAAAAATTGACAAGCTGACTCTAAACTTCTTATGGAAATCCAGTAAACTTAGACTAACCAAAAATATATATTTCAAAAACCAAGAACAATCTTGATTTATTCTACTTGATTTCAAAACATATTATAAGGTGACAGCTATCAAGAAAGTGTGATATTGATTTATTAATTGATAAAATTGATAAAAGTATGAATAATTTAGAAAATAAGATTCTTGATAGACTCACGTATATGCCTAATTTATTTTTCATAAGGATACAAAGGCATTTCAGTAGAGAAAGAATGATAATTTAAACAATTGGTGCTGGAACAGTTGAATATCCCATATAAAATTAAATAAATGAATAAATAGGGACAATTCCTTGTACCATATGCAAAATTTACTAAACCTGGATCATATATCAAAAAAAAAGTAAAACCTAAAACTTTCAGACATCTTCATGAGAATGTAGAATAAAATCATTATGTCCTTTGGTTAGGCAAATATTTTTAAATTACTAAACCAAAATCATGACACATAAAAGATTGGTAAACTGGCCTTCATTAAAATTAAGAACATATTCTCCTTGAAAGATACTGTCAAGAGAATGAAAAGCCAACTCACATACTGGGAAAATACTTTCAAATAAGATATTATGGATAAAAAACTTGCATTCACAATATAAAAGAGTTCTCAAAACTCAATAAGATGAAAACAAATTATACAATAAAAATGGCCAAAAGATTGAAACAGACAATTCACACAGAAGATATATGTATAAGTAAGCACCTAAATAGATGCTCAGTTGGCCATTAGTGAATTGAAAATTAAATATACAATAAATATCACTACACACATATTAGATTTTACATAATTTAAAAGTGTTGATGATAATGTCAAGCAACTGGAACTCTCATACCTTCTGATGAGAATGTAAAATCATGAAATCACTTTGGAAAACTGTCTGACAGTTCAGTATAACTTTATACATACACATAACATATGGGCCTGGCTTTCTACTCCTTATTATTTAGATAAGAGTAATGCATATCTATATACAAATTCTTACACAAAAATGTGCATAACAGCTTTATTTGGATTAACTAAAAACTGGAAACAATCCAATATCCATCAAAGGTGAATGGATAGCATACCTTATAGTATATTCATAAAATGGCATACTACTCAGCAACACAAATGAAAGAGCTACTTATAAGCACAGCAACAGGAACCAATTTCAAAATGACTAAGCTGAATGAAAGAAGCTAGACAATGAAGAGTACATATTGTATGACTCCACTTATTCATTACTCTGAGAATAAAAATTTTATCTACCTGTAAAATATGATAAAGTAGAACTGTGGTTGCCAGGGGGAAAGGGAGTGAATAGGGGGTAGAAGTTGTGATTATAAAGGGACATGATGGAACTTGGGGTGATAGAGGAGTTCCTTATCTTGATTGTGGTGACAGATTCCTAGGTGTATACATATGTCAAAATTTATGAAATTATACACTTTAATAATGTGCAGTTTATTGTGTGTCAGTTATACCTCAATAGAGTTATCAAAAATGGCAAACAAGGATGTCAGCAGAAATGGAGTAAGAATCTCTGAAAATCCTCTTCTCCATAAAAGCAAGAAACATAGGCAAGAAATTGTCAAAATCAACTTCTCCTCAACTCTGGAAATTAAATAAAGGCTTGCAAGAATTTAAGAAAATGGCTACTCTCAGTAAGAACATAGAGTTTAGTAGCATTTTAACTTTCCCTCTCTCCATCCTTCTTCTCCACAGCTGTTATGGTAGCCTTGAAAATTAACAGCTGCAATTGCAGGGAAATTCATCAGCCTGGTAGCTACTGAAGAGGGCATGACAGAAGTTGTGATGTTTAAGTTAATGTGTCAACTCAGCCAGGTAATTGTTTCCAGGTGTTTGGTCCAGCAAGCGCTGGGCTAATTGTAATACAAGAGCATTTATGGACTTCGATCACCAGTGAATTTACTGCATGGATGGCTGATTAATTCTGCATCAATCAGGGAGATTAAATCATCAATGGGTGAGGCTTTTATCCAATCAGTTGAATACCTTAAAAGGGGAAGTGATTTCAACATTCAGAGAGAATTTCCCAGCTCATTGTTGGACAGGCAACTTCTCCAGAAACTCATCAAGGACCTTTCATCGGACTTCCATCAGAGCCCCTAGTTTGTAGCCTGCCTGTGGAACCTGGACTTATGCATTCCCAAGGTTGTGTGAGACACTCTTTTAAAATCTCATATTATTGACAGATATCTCCTGTTGATGCTCTTTCCCAAGAGAACCTAACTAATACAGGAGTGGAGCTCCATTAAAGCCCCATTTACAGTTAATTGTACTTATTTACTTATCTGATGGTTCCCTAATGGATCCTACTCACAAGATTGTCTTTATTGGCTCAAACCCAGATTTTACCCACTGATAAAATCCTTTTCTTTAAGGGTGCTTGTCATAAAACAATCAGAGGCAATTGTTTAACATTGTGGCTGCCTGATGTGATAGGTAAGAGTTGAGGCAAACAAGCTAATGAAAAATTTTACAAGGAAAGCTAGGAATTGAGATGCCCAATAGAAACTTTGGAGAACTCTGGCATATACCTGGGAATCTAGAATGCCACTTTCAAGCAAAGGGCTATGAATATGCCCAAGACTAGGTACTCAGGGATGACCTGAGGAGGCCCTATGTGTTCACACTGGCTATCCTTGAGGCTCTGAGTAAGCAGGAAATAAAGGCTAAAGCAGAGTCAGAAACTACCTGGCTGAGTGTTGAAGGCAATCCCAACCATACACATAGGTCCTCAGCAAAGTCTGGGAGACTTATTGGTTCTAGGCATTTAAGGATGTCACTGTCCAATAATTAACTGGTGACTAACCTATTTAAGCAGGGACTTTACAGGCCACCTGGGACAAAAACAACAACAACAGACTTTACAGAAGTAGTTCAGAAGCATCAGTAAACAAACAAACAACAAGAACAAAAAATCTCTGGAAAGAAGAATTTGATTTCCAGAGTTTCCACATTATATGATTTAAAATGTTCAGTTTGCAAAAAAATTATTTAATATGATAATAAACAAGAAAATAAGTTCCATACACAGAAAAGCAAAAACAAGTCAATAGAAAATATCCCTGAGGAAACCCAGACATTGAACTTATTAGAATGTCTTTGAATCCATTATTTTAAATGTTCAAAGAACTAAAAGAAACCATGTTTAAAGAAATAATGGAAATTATGGGAATGATATCTCACAAAATATAGAATATTAATAAAGAGAAAGAAATTATTTTAAATAGAAATTCTGGAGTTGAAAGTATAAAAAAACTGAAAACAAATATTCAATAGAGAGTTTCATCAGCAGATTTGAACTGGCAAAAAAAAGAGTCCAAATACTTGAAGACTGGCCAATTAAGATGATCCAATATGAGGAACAGAAAGAAAAAAAATGAAGAAAAATGAACAGAGAATCAGGGACCCATGGGACATAATCCATAATATGAATATATTTATACTGGGAGTCCCAGAAGACGAGGAGAAAGAGGAAGAGGAAGAAAGAATATTTGAAAAAATAATGAGTGAAAACTTCAAAAAATTAATGTTATACTTTAATCTACACATTCAAAAAGTTCAAACAATCACCAGGCAGGATAAACTCAAAGAGATCCCCACTTAGACACATCGTAATCAAACTGTTTAAAGCTAAAGACAAAGAAAGGACCTTGAAAGCATCAAGAGAGAAATGATTCATTGTGTACAAGTTATTCTCCATAAAATTAACAGTTACTTTTAAAGTCAGAAGACTTTGGATTCCTCTAGGCTCTTGGCAATGTCACATAAAAGAATTTAAGAACATTCCAGTTTAGTTAGGCCAGTAAAAAAAGTTTATTGAGAAATGAAATAAAAGAGAAAATTACACACTCAGACATGGATGCGGGCTACCTCTAGGCAAAGAGGATCACATGGGTTCAGGGGTTTGCCTTCATTCCTCCACTTTCCTAACATTGGAGAGGCTCCAGCTGTGCTGTTCTGATTGGTTGCTTTTTGATCCCCACCTGTTAGCTCTCAGGGGACCAATAATGGGGCCTTATGTTTGGACTTATCCAGGGCATCCCCTGGATGCCAGAAGAATTCTAAATGGGGCATTGTGGCCAGGGTCTCAGCGGGATCTTTCCACCTTTATTCTTAGTAGTGGCCTTCCCTCAGGGGGTTTCTAAGCAGCGTCTCACAAACATAATCTCTGTCAGGTCCCAGCTGTGACTCGTCTTCCCTTTTACCTTATACTAACCTGCCTCAGTTTCTCATCAGAAACCATGTAGGCCAGAAGGCAGTGGAGTGATATATTTAAAGTACTGAAAGAAAATATACCTGTCTATCAAGAGTTTGATGTCCAGAAAAACTATACTTCAAAATTAAGAAGGAATTAAGAAATTCCAGGTAAACAAAAACTAAGAGCATTTGTTGCTAACAGAACTGCCCTATTTAGCAAAAACACTAAAAAAAAAAAAAAGTTCTTCAGGTTGAAAATACAATATACTAGACAGTAACTTGAATCTAAATGAAGAAAGAAAGTGCACCAGTTAAGGTAACTACACAGATATCATAAAAGATTATAAAATATAGTTTTATTTGTAAATCTTTTTTTCTCCTATCTAACTTAAAAGACAACTACATGAAGCAAAAATAATAAGTCACCAATGGGACACAATGTATAGAAATGCAATTCATTTAATAATAAGATTATAAAGAAGGGGAAAGGGAATTAAGCTATATAGGAGCAAAATTTATGCATACAATTGAAATTAAATTAGTATTAATCCAAATAGATTGTTATAGCTTAAAATGTTTTTGCAATCCTCAAGGAAGCCACAAAGAATATAATTTTAAAATATAAAAGAAATGGCAAGGGGAATTGAAATGGTACACTAAAAAATATCTATTTAATCCAAAAGGTGTTAATAAAGGCAGGAAAGAGCAACAAAAAGACATAAGAAAAATAGAAAACAAATAGCAAAGTGGAAGGTATATATCCTACTCTGTCAATAATTACATTAAATAAAAATTGATTAAACATTCTAATTAAAAGATATTTTCAGAATGGATTAAAAATTTCACCACCACTTTATGTTGTCTACAAGTGACACAGATCCAAAGAAAAATTGATTGAAAGTAAATGACAGAAAATATTATACCATGCAAACAGTAAAAATGTAGAGCCAAAGTGGTAATATATTATTAAGTTAAAAAATTGACTTTAAGACCAAAATATGTCACAAGAGAAAAAAAATTCATCAAGAAAATATAAAAATTGTAAAGCTATATATACCTAAAAACACAAAGACCTACAATATTTGATGCAAAAACTGACAGTATTGAAAGGAGAAATAATAGAGTGAAAGATTTCAATATTCCACTTCCTATTATGTTTAAAATAACTAGACAGAAGTTCAACAGGGAGATAGAAAACTTGAAAACTCTGTAAATCAATTAGACATAAAAGTGATCAATAGAACATGCTGCCCAACAACACAATATACATTGTTTTTAAGTGCACATGGAACATTCTCAAGGATAACCCATATGCTTAGCCATGAAACAAACCTTAATAAGTTTTAAATAATGGAAATAATACAAAACATTTTCTCTGACCACAATGAAATGAAACTAGAAATCAATAGCAGGAAAACTTTTGAGAGGCCTCACAAAAAAGTGGAAATTAAACATACATTTATAAGTAATGAATTGATCAAAGAAGGAACCCATAGGAAATCAGAAAATACTTTGAGATGAAGAAAATGAAGACAGCACATACCAAAATTCATGGGTTGCAGCTAAAGCAGCGTTCTAAGGGAAATTTATAGCTATGAATGCCTATATTATGAAAGAAAAATTATCTTAAACCAATAGATTAACCTTTAACTTTAAAAGACTGGAAATAGCAATTTAAATCTAAGCAAGAATAAGAAAGAAACTAATAAAGATTAGAGTGTTAATTAATGAAAAAGAGAAGAGAAAAATAATAGACAAAAATAATGAAAATTAAAGCTGGTTCTTTGAGAAAATTAACAAAATTGTTAAAACTTTAACAAGATTGCTGATGCAAATAAGGGAGAAGAATCATATTATTAAAGACATGAATGAAAGAAGTGACATTACTGTTGAACTTAGAGAAATAAAAAAGATTATAAATGAATACTGTGAACTATAGTATCCCAACGAATTAGATTCTTAAATGAAATGAAAAAAATCCTAGAAAGACACAAGCTACTGAAAATTGCTTCAAGAATATATAGAAAAGTCTGAATAGACCTATAAGAAGTCAACAGATTGACTTTGTAAGAACAATTTCACACAAAGAAATGCAGGATGAGATAGGTTTACTGGGGAATTCTATTAAATAGTTAAAGAAGATTAATTGGCACTAATCATTCATAAATTTTTCTGAAAAAGTGTAGATGATGAGGGACTACTCCAAGTCTCAAGCTATAAGGCCTCCATAACCCTGAAAACAAAAAACACAAAGAAATCACAAAAGAACTACAGACCAATATCCCTTACAAATATAGATAGAAAAATTCTCAACAAAATACTAGCAAACACAACCCAACAAAATATGAAAGGAATGTACTCCATTACCAAGTTAGATTTATGCTGGAATGCAAGCTTTGTTCAACATATGAAAACCAGTCAACATAATAAAACAAACTGTTAGATAAAAGGATAAAAAACACATGATCATTTAAAGAAATGCAGAAAAAGCATTTGAAAAAATTCAACATACTTTCATGATAAAAGACACTCAATAAACTACAAATTGAAAGGAAGTTCTTCAATCTGATAAAGGATGCTTATGAAAATCCCACGGCTAACATAATACTTATTTTGTTTGAAAGACTACTTTCCCCTTAAGATTAGGAACAAGATCATGATATTCAATCTAGCAACTTCTTTTCAGCATTTTACTGGAGAGTCTAGCTAGGGCAATTAGACAGGGAAAAAAGTAAAAATTCATCCAAATTACAAAGGAAGATATGAAACCATCTCTACTTGTAGACTGGATGATCTTGTATATAGAAAATCCTAAGGAATCCACAAGAACACTATTAGAGTTAATAAGCAAGTTCAGTAATATTGCAGGATACAAGAGCAATATTAAAAATTAGTTGTATTTATATATACTAGCAATGAAGAGTTCAAAAATTAATCTAAGGTAACAATTCCATTTAAAATAGATTCAAAAAGAATAAAACACTTTGGAATAAATTTAACAAAAGAAGTATAAAACTTGTACGTTGAAAACTACAAAATATTGTTGAAAGAAATTAAAGAAGATTTAAATAAGTGGAAATACATCCACTTAGGAATAAATTTAACAAA
>JAQZBX010000255.1:65497-124461 GCA_029593785.1 Cabassous unicinctus
ACTAAATTTGATCTATAGATTCAATGAAATCCACATCAATATCTTGGTCAGAATGTTTTTTGTTTTTTTTTTCAGAAATTGACAAGTGAAACCTAAAATTCATATGGAAGAGATAGGTCCACAGAATAGTCAAAATAGTCTTGAAAAAAGAAGCACAGATTTGGAGAACTTGCCGTACTGAAAACAGAACTTATTGCAAAGTTACAGTAATGAAGAATATGTGGTAGTGCCTAAGTGCAGACACATAGATCAATGGAATGAAAGTGAGAATCCAGAAATAAACTCAGACTTTTATTGTTAATTGTTTTTTGAAACGGAAATCAAAACAATTCAAGGGGGGAATGAATAGTTATTTCAGCAAATAGCGCTGGTACAACAGCATAGCCACATGCAAACAAATAAAGTTGGGCCCTCATTAACACCATATATAAAAATTAATTCAAAATGGATCAAAGACCTAAATGTAAGTAAAACTGTAAAGCTTTTAGAACAAAACATAGGTTTAAATATTCATAAACTTGCACTAGGCAATGGTTTCTTAAGATATGACATCAAAGCACAAGAGACCCAAGAAAAAGAAATATGTTGGATTTCATAAAATTAAAAGTGTCTGTGCTTCAAAGGATATTATCAAGAGCATGAAAAGATAACCCATGTATTGTGAGAAAATATTTGCACATCATATATCTGATAAGGGTCTAGAACCCAGGATGCATAAAGAAATCACAAATCAACAATGAAGAGACAAACTAATTAAAAATGTGCAAAGGATTTGAATAATTTCTCTAGAGAAGATATATAAATAGCCAATAAGCACCAAAAAATTATCTCACATCATTAATTATTAGGGAAATGCACATCAAAACCAAAATAAGATACCACTAGAATGGAAGGCTATAATAAAAAAGAGAGACAATAATAAGTGTTGAAGAGAGTGAGGATAAATTGGAAGCCTAATATATTTCTAGTGGAAAGCTACTTTGCATAACAGCTTGGCAGTTCCTAAAATAGTTTAATATGGAGTTATCATTTGACCCATCCATTCCACGCCTTAGGTACAAACCCAAAAGAATTGAAAGCATATGTCTATATAAAAATGTGTATCCAAATGGTCATAGAAGCATTATTCATGATAGCCAAAAGGTGGACACAACCCAAAGGTCCATCAACAAATGAATGGACAAATTGTGGCATATCCATGCAGTGGAATATTATTCAGTTATTAAAAAGGAACAAAGTACTGATTCATGATACACCATGAATGAAATTTGAAAACATGCTAATTGAAAGAAGCCAGATATTAAAGGCCATTTATTGTATGATTACATTTATATGAAATATCCACTCTAGGCAAATCCCTAGAGACAAAAAAGTAGTTGACTAGTTGCCAAAAAGTAGATTAAGCCTGGATGGAGGGGTGAATGGGGAGTGACAGCTCATGGGTTACAGGGTTTCTTTTGGGGGTGATGAAAATGTTCTTGAATTAGATAGTGGTGATGGTTTTAAAACTTTGTGAATATATTAAAAACCACTGAATTTACACTTTTTAAGATGGTGAATTTTATGCTATGTGAGTTAAAGACAAGGAAACAAAAAACTAATCAAGCAAAACCTGAGAATATAAAGGTAATATTAACAATAAAATTCCTTTCAATTACATAAATGTAACATTATATATAATTATATATATGCATGTATATAAAATCCACTGTTACTAGAAAGAATGCTAAAGTACTGAGGGAACATAGAGAGCTAACAAAATATTAAGGAGAGAGATATCCTGAAGATGGCAGCAGAATAAGGAGCATTAAGAGTCAGCACATCCTACATGGCAGTTAGTAATCACTCAGGGCTATATAAAGCACCCGTTTGGGGAGTCCAGGGGACAAGAAGAGCATCCTGCAACTCCTTGAAAGAATGGAAGGAGAAGACTGAACATCTGCAGTGAAGATTCATGAGTAGAGCACTCCATACCATAGAGGGCAGTGCCCATCCTTCACTGGTGGTATAAGTGGATCGGGAGCTATTCCATTGCTGGATTTGTAAGCTTTATTTCCCAAAAATGAGGAGGAAGAGACAGTTAGGCACTGACTTTAAGTAATGATTAGTAAATTCAGCTGCCTAAAGTATAATCCTAAGAACAGCTAAAATTTGAACCTGTTCAAGTCAGAAAAACAACAGTAGACACCATTTTAACTGTGCCCTTGGCATGAGGGGAATCAGGACTGACTGAAAAATCATACAGATGGTAGGGATGGGCTTCTTTCCACTCAGATTGGATTGCAGCACTAGCCTAGGTGCCAGCCCCACCTCCAGCAAGGAGGAAGCTGGGAAGACCTGTACCAGCCTCTCAAGGCAACAGCAGGTGCTTTGTCTGGCACAGATTGGACAATCAGACATCTGGGGCTCCATCCCTGCCCCTTAATAGGATAGGAGGGGAGCTGTGTTTCCTCTCACTCTCTGAGGAACTGAGGGTGCTATTAGCCTGCATAGACTGGTTTGTTGAACACCTTGGATTCCATCTCGCATCCCCCAATAGGATAGGCAGGGGATGGTGTTTATTCAGTCTCTCTGGGCAAGTGCAGGTGTTTTTAGCTCACACAGACTGGAACTCAGACTCCTGTAGCTCCTTCCCTACGCCCCAGGATAGAAGAGGGCTGGTGTTCCCTCAGTCTCTGGGCAACTGAATTCCAAAAATAAATGTTGGATTATATTTGTGAACTGGTCTGTTCCTCTGGGCATTTTAGATTGGATTGGATTCAGAAGCTTCACTTTTACTTGATTAAATAATGATTAAGACTTTGATTGGGCCATGTCAGTAGGATATTGAGTCCACCCCTCCTTGGTGGGCAGGGAAAAGGACATGGCAGAAGAGAAAGTTGCAGTTTTGTGTTGAAGCCCCAGGAAGAAAATACACAGAGAAGCAGATATGTTAGGAAAGAGAGAAGGCTCCATTACACATGGCAAAGGCCCCGGGAAGAAGAATCATTTGCCTGACAGTTTACAGCTGGCCTTGTGGAGAGAACAGAACCGCTGAGCCCAGAGAGAAATAAGCCCTAGGAGACAGACAAGACTTGTCCCAGCCTGTGGCTTATATTGGAAGAAGCTGAGACAATGGAGCCTTGGGAAGAGGAGGAAGACTGAAACCTCTCAGACTTTGCCCACCATCTTGCATCAACACATGGCAACAGACTCTGGGTGAGAAAGTATCTCTTATGGTACCTTGAGTTGGACTCTTTAGGCCTTTGTGACTGTAAGCTTCTACCCCAAATAAATATCCTTTATAAAAACCAACTGATTTCTGGTATTTTGCATCAGCACCACTTTGGCTTACTAATAAATGAAGACACCAATAAAAAATTACAGTACATATCAAGAAACAGTAAGATATGGCCCAGTCAATGGAACAAGATGAGCCTCCAGATGACATAATGGAGTTGAGATATCTAATCATAGATGTTCAAACAAATCTCCTTAATAAATTCAAAGAGATGACTAAAGACATTAAAATATTAAGAAGACACTGGGTGAGCAAAAGAAAAATTGAAAGCATACTTAAAAAAGTAGCAGATCTTATTAAAAAGAAAGGCACAATAAATGAAATTAAAAATACACTGGAAGCATGTAACACCAGATTTGAGGATTCAGAAGAAAGGATCAGTGAACTTTAAAACTTGACCTCTGAAAATGACCATGCTAAAGAACTGATAAAGAAAAGAATAGAAACAATTTAATAGGGTGTAAGGGAACTAAATGAAAATAATATATATGCAAACACATGTGTTATGGGTGTCCCAGAAGGAGAACAGAATGGAAAAGGGGTAGAAGGAATATTTGAAGAAATAATGGTAGAAGATTTCCCAAACCTATTGAAGGACATAGATATCCATGTCCAAGAAGGACAATGTACTCCCAACCAAATAAATTTGAATAGACCTTCTCTGAGACACTTAATAAACAGAATACCAAATGCCAAAGACAAATAGAGAATTCAGAAAGCAGCAAGAGAAAAGTGATGCCTCACATACAAGGGATACCCCATATGATTAAGTGTTGACTTCTCATCAGAAACCATGGAGGCAAGAAGGCAGTGATATGATATATTTAAGATACTGCAAGAGAAAAAAATGCCAGCCAAGAATTTTATATCTGGCAAGATTGTCTTTAAAAAAGAGGGTGAGTTGAGGATATTTACAGATAAACAGAAATAGAGTTTGTAACCAAGAGAACAGCTTTGCAGGAAATACAAGAGGGAGTACTTCAGCCTGAAAAGAAAAGACAAGAGAGAGGGACTTGGAAGAAGTGTAGAAATGAAGATTATATCAATAAAAGTAACTAAAAGTGTAAAAAGAGTGGTTAAAATAAAATATGACAGAAAAAACCCTAAGGTCAAACTGAGTGAAGATCTACCTTCATAGTAATAACATTGAACTTTAATGGATAAAACTCCCCAATTCAAAGACACAGACTGGTGGAATGGATGAGAAAATAAGAGCCATCTATATGTTGAATACAAGAAACTCAATTTAAACCCAAGGATACCAATATATTGAAAGTGAAAGGCTGGACAAAGATATTTCACACATCCAGTAATTAAAAAAAAAAAAAGCTGGAGTAGCTATATTTATATTGTACGAAATAGACATAAAAAGCAGAACTGTTATTAGAGGTAAGGAAGGGCATTGTATATTTATAAAAGGGGCAATTCTCCAGGAAGAAGTAACAATCATAAATGTATATGTACCTAGCCAGGATGCCCCAAATTGCATGAAAAACATACTGGCAAAACTGAAGGGACAAATAGATGTCTCTTCAATAATATTTGGAGACTTCAAACCACCATTTTCAGCATTGAATACAACATCTGGGCAGAGGATCAATAAAGAAAAAGAGATCTTGGAAAATATGACAAATGAACTGAACCTAATAGATATATACAGAGCATTGCACCCCCAAACAGCAGGATATACATTCTTTTCAAGTGCTTATGGATCTTTCTGTAGGACCCACCATATGTTGGGTCCCAAAACAAATCTCAATAAATTTAAAAAATTGAAATTAATCAAAGCACTTTCCCTGATACTAATGGAATTAAGCTGGAAATCAACAACAGTTGGGAAAAGGGAAAATTCACAAATATATGAAGATTAAAAAACACACTATTAAATAATCAGTGGGTCAAGGAAGAAATTGTGAAAGAAATCAATAAATATCTCAAGACAAATTAAAATGAGAACCCAATGTATCAGACCATATGGGATGCAGTGAAGGCAGTGCTGAAAGGGAAATTTTTAGCTCTCAATACTTACATTAAAAAAGTAGAAAGATCTAAAATCAATTACCTAACTGCAGAGCTGGAGGAACTAGAAAAAAACAGCAAACTATTCCCCAACAAGCAGAAGGAATCAAATAATGATCAGAACAGAAATAAATGAAGTTGAGAAAAAGAAACCAATAGAGAGCATTAACAAAATCAAAAGTTGGTTCTTTGAGAAGATTAACAAATCCCCAAACCCTTAGCTAGACTGACAGAGTAAAAAAGAGAGAAGGTGCAAAGAAATAAAATTAAAAATTAAAACTAGAAAATTACTGCTGACCCCAGAGAAATGAAAGAGATCATAAGAGGACACTATGAACAACTGTATGCCAGCAAACTGAACAATGTAGATGAAATGGAAAAATTCCTAGGGACATACAAACAACCTACACTGAAACTAGAAAATAAAGAAGACCTCAACAAACCAATCACAAGTAAATAGATTGAAATAGTCATCAAACAACTCCCCAAAATAAAAAGCCCAGGATCGATGGTTTCACAGGTGAGCTCTACTAAGCATTCAAAGAAGATGTAATACCAATCTGACTCAAACTCTTCCAAAAAATTGAGCAAGAAGGAATGATACCAAACTCACTCTATGAAGCCAATTCACCCTAATACCAAAGACAGAAAAATATATTATGAAAAAAGAAAATTAAAGAACCATTCTCATAATGAATATTGACGCAAAAATCCTCAACAAAATACTTGCTAATCGAATCCAACAACACATTAAAAGAATTACACATCATGATCAAAAGGGTTTTATACCAGGCATGCAAGGGAGGTTGACACAAGAAAATCAAACAGCACAATAGTCCATATTAATAAATCAAAGAAAAACCACATGATCCAGTTGATTGGTGCACAAACGTCATTTGACAAATACAGCATCCTTTCTAGAGAAAAATACTACAAAAGATAGAAATTGAAGGAAACTTTCTTAACATGACAAAGGCCATATGTGAAAAACCCACAGCTACTCAATGGTGAAAGATTGAAAGTTTTCCTGTTAAGATTGGGAACAAGATATGGATGCCCATAGTTACCGCCATTGTTCAATGTAGTGCTAGAGGTTCTAGCTAGAGCAATCAGGCAAGAAAAAGAAATAAAAGGCATCCAAATCAGAAATGAAGGAGTAAAACTCTCATTCTTTGCAGGTGATATAGTCCTATATCTGGAAACTCCCAAAAAATCTACAACAAAGCTGCCAGAGCTAATAAACTATTTCAGCAGAGTAGAAATACAAGATTAATATGCAAAAATCAGTGGTGTTTCTACATACTTGTAATGTACAATCTGAGGAGAAAGTCAAGAAAAAAATTTACAATAGTGACTAAAAGAATCAAATATTTAGGAATAAACTTAACCAAGAATGTAAAACACTTTATTCAGGAAACTACAATGCATTGCTAAAAGAAATTTTAAAAGATCTAAATAAATGGAAGAAAATTCCATGTTGATGGATTGGAAGACTAAATATTGTTAAGATGTCAATTCTACCCAAACTGATATACAGATTCAAAGAAATTCCAATAAATATCCCACTAGCATTTTTTAAAGAAATGGAAAACACAATTGTGAAATTTATTTGTAAATACCCAGAGACATCTTTTAAAAAAGAGAGAGCAAATTTGAAGGACTCTTACTTTGAGACTTTAAATCACATTACCTAGATACAGTGGTAAAAACTTCATGGTCCTGGCAAAAAGATAGACACAAAGACAAATGGAACTGAAATGATGGTTCAGAAACAGATCTTTACATCTATGGTCTAGTGATTTTTGATAAGACTGTCAAACTCCCTCAGCTGGGGCAGAACAGTCTATTCAAAAAATGGTCCTGGGAGAACTGGATATCTATAGCCAAAAGAAATAAAGATGACCCCTTTCTCACACCTTATGCAAAATTGACTCAAAATGGATCAAAGATATAACTATAAAATCTACAACCATTAAGTTCCTAGAACAAAATTTAGGGAAATATCTTCAAGACCTGGTGGTAGGTGATGGATTATTAAACCTTACACTGAAAGCACAAGCAATAGAAGAAAATAAGGATAAATGGGACCTGCTCAAACATAAACACTTTTGTGATTCAAAGGACTTCATCAAGAAAGTGAAAAGACAGCCCACTCAATGGGAGAAAATATTTGGAAATCACATATCAGATAAGTGTTTGATTTCCATTCTATATAAAGAGATCCTACAACTCAACAATAAATAGCAAGCAATAAAATTAAAAAATGGGCAAAATACTTAAATAGACATTTCTCCAAAGAGGAATACAAATGGCCAGAAAGCACATGAAAAAATGTTCAATATCACTAGCTATTAGGAAAATGCAAATCAAAATGACAATGAGATATCACACCCCATCGAACAGCCATTATTTAAAAAAACTAAAACAGAAAACAATAAGTGCTGGAAAAGATGTGGAGAAATAGAAATACTCCCTCAATGTTGGTGGGAATATAGAATAGTGCAGCCTTTGTGGAAGATAGTTTGGCGGTTCCTCAGGAAGCTAAATATAGAACTGCCATATGTTCCAGCAATTCCTTTACTAAGAATATATCCAGAAATAATGAAAAGTGACACAAACAGACATTTGCACACTGATGCTCTTAGAAGTGTTATTCACAATTGCCAAAAGAAAGAAACAACCCAAGTGTCCATCAGCTGATGAATGGGTAAACAGAATGTGGTATATACATACAATGTAGTACTATACTGCTGTGAGAAGAAATGATATTGGGACACATATGATAACATGGATGAACCTAGAGGATATTATTTAAGTGAAATAAGCCAGATACAAAGGGACAAATATTGTATGGTCTCACTAATATAAACTAAATGCAAAGAATAAACACATGGAGTTAAAACCTAGAGTAAATGTTATTAGGAGATAAGTGGAGGGCTGAGAAGGTGTACTGATGCTTAGTTTATGTAGTAGTTTTAATTAATTTCAGTGTAAAAGTGTGGAAATGGATAGAATTGATGGTAACCCATTATAGTGAGTAGAACTAAATGAGCTGTTTTATAAATGGGATCGTGGCTGAAAAGGGTAGTCTAGGGACATTAATGTCAATTGAAGGAAAGCTAGAGAGTTATTTAGGGACCGAATAACATAGTGTACCCAGAGGTGGATGAGAATTGTGGTTAATACTACAAATACAAGAATGTCCTATGAATTAGAACAAATGTACATCACTACTGCAAGGTGGTAAAAGTGTGGAGAAACATGCAAAAAGTACAATTAATGTAACTTATGGACTATAATTAACAGCAATACTATAGTAGTCTTGCATCAATGCTAAAGATGTACTGTGTTAATAATAAGGGTGTATGGAAAAAATATACCAAACATACACTACAGAACATAGTTAGAGGTAACAGCCTAATGACATTATGTCATAATTTGTAAATAATATTCCACAACAATGTAGTGTGTTGGTAGAGAGGTATTGTGTGAGAATTCCACACATGTGCATGATTGTTTTGTATGTTCACAACCTCTTTAATTAAAATATCTTTAAAAAATATTAAGGAGAGATGCAGAGGAAATTTACAAATCAACACTGTGTAAGAGATCTGAGATTCTAAATAATATCTGCTGATGATTATTTTTAACACCTTTGACCAAACTGCAGAATTAGAATTATAAACTTTTCTCCTAGGAAAATTCTTTTTACCTAATTTCCAGAACACTGTACCCTCGGGTTTTCCTCCTACTTTTCTGTCCCTTACTTCTCATTCTCCTTTGCTGCTCCGTACTCATCTCAAACTCTTTACTGCTGGGCTATCCCTGGCTCTGTTCTTACATTTCTTCTTTTCTCTTTCCATGCTCATTCCCTTGGTAATATCATCCAACCTCATGGCTTAGAATTCCATCAACAATAATGGCTCAGATTTTTATCTCCAGCCCTGACTTTGCTTCTCATCTTGTTTCATATAGCCAACTATTTACTTGATGCCTCCAGTTTGTCATGTAACAGACATCTCAAACTAATATGCCACCCCAACAGACTCATAGATAAACCTGCTCTTCCCACAAATATTTCAAAACAGAAATAGCAGTTCTTTCTTCCAGGTGGTCAGTTACAAAATGTTGAGTTTTATCTTTGACACTCTCTTTCTTTCTCCTTTCACAACCAATACACTAGCAAATTGCATAGCTCATATTTTTGAAATATAGGCAGAATTGATGACTTTTTGAGGCCTCCACTACTACCATCTTGGGTTAAGCCATCATTGTCTCCCACCTTGATTATTAGCTTCCATTAAGTCTGTGCTCAATGCAGTAGCTAGAGGATTCTCAAATATTTTAGATATATTTTGTGACTTCAGTGTCTTCCCCCTTTCACTCAAAGTAAAAGCTGAAGTCCTTACAATGGCATGCAAGGTGCTACATGCTTACACCCCGTGTTAAATACTTGGCCTATTCTCCTCCACTTCTAATTTTGTTTGCGCTGTTCTAGACATCCTGACATCTTTGGTTCTTGAGGTTCTGAAATAGACTAGGCAGGAATTTTCATTTGATGTTCCATTTGCCTGGATTGCTCTTCCCTTAGGTATTTTTATAGCATACTCACTCAGTTTCATAAGGTCTTTACTCAAATGTCACCTTCTCCATGAGACCCTGCTTGGTTTCCCTAGCGTGCAACCCCTCCAATACTCCTTACCACGCTAGCACCCTTTCCACTGTAGAATGTGTTGAATAATTGACTGGAATGAGCTATATCTGACTTCAAAAATAAAGCACCTACTATGAATATTTATAAAAAATGAAGTCACCAATATATAAATCAAATCATTATAGGTTCAAACCTTACCATTCACCATCCTTCTTCCAGTGTACTGATTGGTGGGTATCCTTGAATCATGAGCCTGACAGGATAGGACTATCAGCTTATAATTAGGATCCAAAAACTTCCATAGTAGAAATGTTATAAAAACTGTGTCAGAAGATGGGATTTAGACATGGAAGCCTTAGTGAGGGTTCTTAAGTGTTGTAGGTCATATGGATCATAGAAATATTGCACAGTTTAAAGTACCAGATTGCAGCAGTGACTGAAAAAAACCATAATGGGGAAAGAGCAGAGACAAAAAAATATTTGGAAGCAAAACATTTCCAATAGTAAGACCTATGAGCCTCTACACAGAAGAGAAGCCAGACATAGACCAACATATATATGGTCCATTGATTTACACCAGAGGTGCTCAGGCAATTCAATAGGGAATGGATAATCTTTTCAACAAATTAAATAAGTAACTATGTATATGGGGAAAATAAAAAGTGAAGCTCAACATTCCCCCAATATATAAAACTTAACACAAATGGGGCATAGAGCTACATGTAAAAGCTAAAAGCATAACACTTCTAGAAGAAAATGTAGGGGGAAATGTAATGACCTTGGATTTGGCAGTTTCTCTAAATATAAACAAAAATTATAAAATAAATAGAACAATAAATAAATTGGACTTCATCAAAATTTTAAAATTTGGCTTATCAAAATATATTGTTAAAAAAAACAAGATAAGCCACATACTGGGTGAAAATACTTTTAAAAAGTATAACCAATAAAGGACTTGAATCAACACAATAAGAAGACAAGCAACCCAATTTTTAAAAAGGGAGCAAAAGATTTGAATAGATGCTTCATTAAAGAAGATATATAGATGGCAAATAGCCATAGGAAAAGATGATCAGCCTAATTAGTCATTATGGAAATGCCAATTAAAACAGCAACAAGAAACCATTACACACTTATTAGAATGGCTAACATAAAAAATAAATAGTAAATACCTTAAAATACCAAGTCGTGACAAGGATGTGGAGCAATTAGAACTCAACAAATGTCTAATAGTGAATGTAAAATTGGGCAGTCCCTTTTTGATACACTTAGGCAGTTTCTTATGACTTCAAACATGTATTTTCAATGTTTAAAATTACCTGCTCCTAGGTATTTACTCAAGTGTAATGAAAGCTTATGTTCACACAAAAAATGCACATTATGTTTATAAAAGTTTTATTAGTCATAGTCAAAATCTGAAAACAATCCAAATGACTCTTAAGTGTGGAACAGATAAACTAAAGTGTACATCTATAAACTATAACACTACTAAGCAATATAAAGAAATGAAATATTGATACATGCAAATGGCATGGGTGAATTTCAAATACTCTATGCTAAATGAAAGAAGTCATACTCAAAAGACTACATATTATATGATTCACTTTATATGATATTCTGAAAAAGGATAAATTCTAGGGACAGAAAACAGATCGATGGCTACTAGAGGAAGGGGTGAATAAAAGGAAACAACCAGGTAAACTTTTGGGGTGATGTAAAAGTTGTATATGTAGACTGTGGTAGTGGTTAAACAACCGTATATGTTTGTCAAGACTTAGAATTGTACACAAAAAAGAGCTGATTTTACAGTATGTAAATCATATTAATTTTAGTAAAGGAAAAAACAGCACACATATCTTTGTTTAAAGAACTGAATTATTTGAGATTTTAATTTAAAACAATGACTGTAGAATGATAAATGTAATGTTTACAATGAGATTTGTAAAAAACATAGACAAAATGAAAAACAAGGAGTAAGGCCAATGCACAGTATTAATGCACTGAAAGAAACACTTAGAAATTTAAAGTGTTTTCCCAAATAGCCTTTGGCCTGGGTCTATGCCAATCTTAGTTTTTAGTATGGTGAATTATCATCTTTTTCTATGTTCATTAGTATTTGTACACAAAGTTGAGAATTAGAATGCAAGTCAGATGTCATGTTAAACTGCAAAAGTTTCAAGTGTAAAGTAGCAGTGAGTTCTGTAAATACAGCTCATCAGTATTAATTGCTACAGAATCAAATGCTGTGGCAGTCTTTTGAGTCATGACTTGACTTTCTCCTTAGAATGTTTAGGAGCCTAACAAATTCACAATCACCAGCTATAAGAAACCCCTGTACAATAATAGTCATCCTTGGGTAATGTTCATATTCTCCCTTTTACCTTCCCCTACCCTGAATATATTTTCAGAGTGAGTGATCAATCAATGTTGGTGGAATGAATAAATGCATACTACAAAAATATCATGAAAGCACATTCTTGTCTTCAAATTATTGAATGTCCACTCTGTGATCATCTGATCAGATGAATGACTGGGTTAAATGTCAGTACTCATCTTTCTCATATATACAACTGTATCAAACCATACCTGACATTTCCTGTATCCACTTTGGTCAATTGCCAAAAACTTAAGATCTTTCCCCTACCTGAAAATGAGACTTAGCTATTTTCTGTTCTTTCTCTACCTGGTAGCTAGCTAGGATTATTTACCCACCCAAATGGCAGTTTTAAGGCTTTAGTCATGCAAAGGCAATTTGTTATTTTCCATTTATTCTGGTACTGATAGGTGAGTTATGGACCAAACTTTATTCAATTCACAGTGGTTAGCACTGTCCTCAAAACTATGACACAAAATGAAACAAATTTTTAAGAGGAAAGAATTAAAAGGCCTTGCCTAGATCAAAAGGCATGAGCAGAGTTTGCTAATCTATCTTTTAACAGTAAAGCCTAATATTTAAGAATTTACTATTTTCTTTTTCTGATTAATAAATCAAAACATTGTTTCACAATCTGCTATTGATGTCATTTATTTGATTGAGGGTCAAAACCTAAGAATGGATGAGTGCAAAATATATTGAATCCTAGTATATCAGTTCCCTATCCTGAGGTTCTGAACAGACAACAGTCCCTATAGTGGGTAGCATCATGCAGGGGTTTCTATTACATTTTCCAATAAACACAAACTTTCAGTTTCAGTGAAAACTCATCTTAAAACAGAAAGATGTGAATGCTACAGATAATTTATTTTGTTCCATTTTATTTTGTAATATCATTAAAATATCATTGGTATACAATAAACTACATATATATGTTCTATTGTACAATATGATGAGCTTTCACACACACACATCCATGAAGCTATCATCACAAAAATGATAATGAACATATCCATCAAATCCAAATGTTTCTTTGTGCTCCTTGTAATTCATCCCACCAGTTCCTTCTCATCTCTACCATGGACCAAAGGGAGCTACTGATTTGCTTTCTGTCACTATAGAAGAATTTGAATTTTCTAGAACTTTATATGATTTTCTAGAATCATAGAGTATGTGCTTTTTATTGTACAGCTTCTTTCACTTGGCATAACTACTATATTCATCCATGTTGTTACATGGATGAATATTTCATTACTTTTTATTCCTGTGTAGTATTCCTTTGTAGTATTAAAATTTACACCTTGAAATTTCATTATCTAATCTCTTATTGAATGGATTTTGTTTAGAATTTTACTGAATAAATAAATTTGGGAGATATCTTAGCAATTTACATCTTATGAATATTGAATTTCCCAGTTCTTGAAAATGGTGTATTTTTCCATTATTTAGGTATTTTAACTTCATTTAGCAATATTTTATAATTTTGAATGAACAAATATTGCAATTATTTTGTTAAGTTTTAATTAAATGTTTTATGATTTTGATACTATTTTAAATGGTAATTTTATTTTCCATTTTGTTTTTCAATTTATTTCATTTTCTAACTGTAATCCCCACCTGCTAGTATACAGATATACAATTGGGTTGGGTACATTGCTCTTATATACTGTGACCTAAGTTACTTACTACTTTCAGTGCTTTCCTTTGTGGATTTCTTAGGGTTATTTATGTAGACAGCCATAATCTGCCTCTTATTTATTTCCTTCTCTATTGCACTAAGAACCTGGATTAGATTGGTTATTAGAAGTAGTAAGGGTAAGCATAGTTGCCTTGCTCCTCATATTAGGAGAAAAGTATTAAGTTTTTACCATTAAAATAGAGTGTTTACTTAGGCACCTTTCATCTGGCTGTGGAATCTTCCAATGTTAAATGAACATTACATTTCTGGATTACCCTTCCCCCACTTGATCATATGCACTGCTCATTTTATATATTGGTGGACTGAATTTATTAATATTGTGCTAATGTATTTTGAGTCTATATTCATGAGGATCATTGGTCTGAGTTTGTGTAAAATAGGCATCATTTATTCTTTAAATGTCTGATAGTGTTCTCTGGTAAAGGCCTATGGACTTGTTTTCTTTGTGAATAACTTTTAATGAAAAATGTGATTTCTATAACAGGAAGAAATCTATTTACATTTTCAATTACTTCTCATATCAATTTTTGTAAATTTGCCTTTGAAGGATTTTTAATTTAAACTAAATTATGGAACTATTGGCAATGTTTTTCAGAAAGTTTTCTCATTGCCTTTTGTAAACGTTGCTAAGAAATGTAATAATGTTCCCTTTTTCATTGTTGGTATTGTCAATTTGTGTCCTACTGATGTTAAAAAAAAATACCAACTTTCGGTTTCATTGGTTTCACTCTTATTTATCCATTTTCTATTTTCTTGACTTATGTTCTTCATTATTTCCTTCTTTTTACTTATATATCTTCTTTTTCCAGCTTCATAATATGGAAAATTAAACCACTGAATTTAATTCTTTCATCTTTTCTAATATAAACCTTGAAACTATGAATATCACTCCAAATACTCTGTTAGGTGCATCCTAAAATTTTGATATGTGTGGTTTCATTAGCATTTAGCTTAAATATTTTCTAATTTCCCTTATAATTTCTCATTTGACTCATGCATTATTGAAAAAAATGTATTATTTAATTTCCAGATATTTTAAATTAGATAAAATTTTGTTATTGACTTCTAATTTAGTTTGTTTTGTTCAGAGAATATGTTTTGACAAAAGCAACTATAATCACACATTTGTCTATTATCCTCTCAGTTCTGTCAAATTGTGTTTTACATATTTTGAATCCCTATTATTAGGCCAATGTACACTTAAAACTCATATCTTCTTGTTGAAATTATCCTTATATTTTATGAACTTTTTTCTTATCTCTAGTAATATTCCTTGTCCTGAAGTATACCTTGTCTGTTATTAATATAATTACTGCAGATTTCTTGTAATTAGGGTTTTTACAGGATATCTTTTCCTACTCTTTTGTTGTTACCCTATTTCATTATATTTGAATTGTGTTTTTTGTTGACAGCAAATAATCTCAGCATTTTAATTGTTATAATTTACATGTAATGTTACTTTTTATGTCTGAGGTAAGTCTACCAGCTTGTTATTTGTTTTCTATTTTTCTTACCTGTTCTTTATTCCTTCTTTCCTTTTTTCCTGCCTTTTTAGATTAATTGAATTAATTATTATAATTCCACTATATTCTTTAGTGGATTATAAAGTATAGTAATTTCTTTTAAAAATGTATAGTGCTTGCTCTTGGATTTATCTTTAACATACCAAAGTTTACCTTCAAATAAGACTATACTGTGTCATGTATAATGTAAATAACTTACAAATTTACTTCATTGTGCCCTCTATCCTTTCCTTTGAGATTGCTTTCATGTATGTTACTTCTATGTAAGTCATAAATCCAACAACAAATTGTTATCATCCTTGGGTTAAGTATTAAATTATTTCTAAGAAATTTCCATAAGCTACAAAACTATTTATATTTCCCCACATAGTTACTATATCCAAAAAAACTTCATTGTTTTGTATTGATCTAAGTTTACATCTGGTGTAATTTCCCTCCAGCCTGAAGAGATCTCTTTGATACTTCTTGTAGTGTAGATCAGCAGCTGGGACAAATTCTCTCATTCTTTCTTGGTCTGAAAATGTCTATAGTGCAATTTGAATTCTAGTTTCCTTTATACAAAATTGTAATGACTACTTAAACCTTCAGCACTTTAAAGGAATTAGTACATTTTTCTTTAAGTTTGCATTTTATCACATGAAAAATCTGCATTCACTCTCATCTTTCTCCTTGTACATAATGTGTCCTATTATTCTCCTTTTACTTGCTTTAACCTTATTATTTTTTTTAATGTTGGTTTCCAGCAATTTGATAATATTTTTTTCTCCTGTTTAGGGGAATCACAGTTTCGTTACTCTTCTTATACCTAGTAATTTTTTATTGGAGACAGGGCATTGGAAATGATACATTTTTGATCGTGTGCATTTTGTTGTCTTTGTTCTTGCATGTATTTAATTTACATTCTGACCAGCTTGATACATTTTAGGCTTCCTGTTAAGCATTTAAATGGTTGGTTCAATATAGACTATAATATAGGGTTACTTTAGCTTTACTTCTAAAGCATGGACCTTTTTGTGTCTCTCTTAAGTTTTCCAAGTCTTCAGCAAGGTATCTCCTCTCTGGCAGAATGGAACTCGAACATCTTTCAGTCTTCTAGTTGTTTACTGTGAAAGAGCTAGTCTGCTACCCATTACTTCATCATAGCCAGCAATGGAAGACTCACATTTACTTTTCAAAGGTATGTTTACCAGGGATAGAATT
Organism: Cabassous unicinctus; assembly: GCA_029593785.1. Lineage (NCBI taxonomy): Eukaryota > Metazoa > Chordata > Mammalia > Cingulata > Chlamyphoridae > Cabassous > Cabassous unicinctus. The sequence continues at coordinate 82,247 of JAQZBX010000255.1, forward strand.
TAGGGTGCTATTATTTTTCTTTCATTACTCAAAAAATATCACTCTATTGTCTTCTGGCTTCTTTAAATTTTATTGTTGAGATAGCTATCATTCTTCTTATTGTTTTACTGAGTTTATAGTATCTTTTATTACCAAACTATTTTTACAATTTTCTCTTCATTTCTGGTTTACAGAAATTTCACTGTAATATGCCTAGGTGAGAATTACATTGTATTTCCATTGTTTGACATTCACTGAGCTTCTTGAATCTTTTCATCAGAATGGAAAATGTGCTATTCCTCCAGTTATTGTTTCTGTCCTATTATTTCCCTTTTCTCATTGGATTTTCAGTTATTATATCTTTTTACCATGTCCCACATATATTTACATTCTATTCCATTTTGTACCCATTGTTTTTTCTTTCTGTAATTCAGTGTGAATGTTTTCTATATATAAATATTTTGAGTTTACCATTCTTGCATTTTGCTGTGTCCCATCTGCTGTTTATTATCCTATCTTTCCTTATTTTTAGATACTTTAATTTGCAACTCGTGAATGTCCATTTTATTGTTTGAAATTGATTTGAATTCTCTGATGAAATGCTTCATCTTTTAATCCATTGTGCCCATTTATTTCTCTAATTTCTTTAAGATGTTTATTAAGTTATTTTGAAGTCCTTCTCTGCTAACTCCAATATCTAGAATATCTTCATCAATTTTTATCTGTTTAGTTGGGTCAATATAACCTTCTTTTTTTCATTGCATCCAGACATTTGATAATAAATTAAATTTTATTGCATCCAGACTTTTTGATGATAAATTATAGAGGCCCTAGGTTATCTTATTTTCTGATAAATTAAGTTTTTTCTGGCAGGAAAATAAAACAGATGAATCACCTAGTTAAAAGTTTTTAGGCTTCCATGGCATATTCCAATTTCAGTTTTGTCTTTATTACTAAGCACAGCTCTTACCACAGTATATGGCTCATTCCTAGCAATGGAATTTCTAGATTCTCATTGAAAATCTTGTGTGTTCACCAAGATATCGCCACTGTGAGTGATCTTAAACTTCAATGTCTTCACAAAAACCTCATAAATTTCTGCTCAGTTTCAGCCTCCTAACAATTTTCTCTGCTGGAGCACCTGTTTTAGCATATTTACAAATAGGCATCACAACAGCTCAGGGCAAATCTTCATGCAGATTTTTTATCTCAATTTCTGCAGGTCTCTCCTCTCCAGTACCCTGTCTGCTGTTTCAGCAGTCTCAAAATTGTTCTCTATTTCCCCCATGACAGCCATCCTCTGTTGGGATTTATTTCCCTGTGCTGTAGTTTGGAAAAATGTCTTAAGGAAGAAGACCAGAATCTCATCTATGTGCTGCCCTTCTTTCTACAATTGTAATCTTGCATTGGTTGCTATCCGATGCTTGCAAAAGTTGTATGTTATATCCAGTTTTTAAAAGTGTTTATGGTGAAAGAGTAACTTCAATACCAGCTTCCTTTTAATGGATTAAAATATTGTCCTGATATGCAATTTTAATTTAAAGAATTATTGCCATTTTACTCTACCCAAATATTATAATAATTCACAGCTGCACTAATACGTTATAAAAGTACCATTTACCTATACTCACACCATAACTAGCATATGTAGCCTCTTCATATTTTGCTCATCTTCATGGTGAAAATTGTATACATTGCTTTAATTTACATTTCACTGACTACTGGTGTTACTGTGCAACTTCACATAGGCTTACTTACAATTCGCCTTTATTCTGTGATTTTATGCCTATTTTGATACTGTGGTGCTTATATTTTTATCATTAATTTGTAGGCATGGTTTATAAATTAGGGCTCCTTGTCCTTTTATCTGTTAAATATGTTGCAAATATTGTCTCAAGACCCATCATTTTATTTTGACTTATTTTATGTTATCTTTTATCATCTAGAAATGTTTACATTCTACAAATTACATATGCCTTTTTTATAGTTTCAGGATCTACTGTTTTGCCTCATAAGACTTCATACCACTTCAACATTATTCAAATATTTCCCATATGGTTTTCAATAATTTAGATTTTAATAGAGCTGGAATTTACTTTTCACATAGTATGAAACTTTATTTTCTTTTAAAGGGGTACCTAGGGTTTTTCAACATCAATCTTGAGTGCTTTTATTTTTATCTTTAGATCATAATTTTACTTATATCATGATTGAACTTCACAGACATACATAAAATTATGTGTGGACAATCTTTTCTATTTATTTTATATATATATATATATGTATATGTATATATATATATGCTCATTCCTGTAGTAATTTAATGTTTGAATTGTAGTAGCTTTATAAAAGATATTTATCTTTTAATGAGATTATTACTTGTACCTGAGTATCTCCAAATTATATTCATTATTCAAATTCTTAACTATTTAACCTACTCAATATAAATTTAGAACTGAAGTATTTGAAAAACTGAACTAAAATAGCAAAGTAACATTGTTTAGTTTTCATTTATAAACCTAGATGTAAAAAATGCAAGAGTAATAGACTGCAACATTTAAAAAAAATCTCTAATGGTTCATATTTCCTGTCTCTAATTAAAAAAAAATACCCTGTGGAATACCTTTAAGTCATTTTATCCAGTTTCATTAATTCAACTAAATGAAACACTGTAAGTTTAATCCTCCACAAAGAAGACTGCACTGTATCCCCTAACTCCTGTGATTTTTAGATTATTTGTATGCCTAAACCTTTAACAACAAGTAGGATAGAATAAGAACACTGATTTAGTCTCAAGAGATTTTAGGTCAAATCCCAAATTTACAGCTTTGGTAATCTGGGAAAATTTCTTGACTTCCAGACTGAGCCTCAGTTTCCAAATTTGGAAAAGGGTGAAAATAGCTATCAACATGGCTTTGATGAGGATTAAAAAATTGATACGTATGGAAACACCTATCACTCTGATTGCATGCTTTTTAAAAATTGACTAGAATTTAAATATATAAAGAAGCTGACTAAAATGGCTCATCAACATTTCATTGCCCAGATAAGCCCTAGTGGTCCATTGATATGGGAAGGGGCTCCTCACTATAAGAAGTTTCTTGGTTTCTTTGTACTGGTCTCTAACCTAGCCTCTGCACACACCCTCAATCTGCTTTTGGGGGTCAGAGAGTGTCATTTCAGGAGTGTTTTTACTCAAATTTCTTATACCCTTCTTTTGAGAAAAGAGACTATAAACTCTGCTAGGCCCTCGCAGGTCAGATAAAATTTTGTACTATTATCTTTCTCCTTGACAGCAAATGGGATGAAACAGGTCTTTCTTTTGGGTGACTGTGGTTAGTGTTATTTGCTGGGTTTTTAAAATATATTTTTACTGTTCATTTGTTTAGGTTGAGGGAACTTGTGCTATACTTTTTTTTTTAATGAATCAATTTTATTGAGACATATTAATAAAGCATAAATCAACCAAAGTGTACAATCAGTGGTATTCAGTATGAACACATAGTTATGCATTCATTACCACAATAATTCCCAAAGCATTTTCATTATTCCGGTAATAATAATAATATAAAAAGAAAAACCAAAACAACTAAAGAAACACACAAAACTCATCACCTTTCTATCTCTCTATGCTTTCCCTATTACTCATAGCAGCTATTCTGTTTCCTTGTCTCTAGTTTATTTGTATTTATATTTTGTAAGAACAGTCATATGCAATATCACCCATATTCGTATTTTACATTAGGTTTCACTATGTTATACAGTCCCATGTTACTTTTTTAGCTTTCCTTCTAGTAATATAACTATCCTTGGCTTTCCCTTTCAACTACTGTCATACTCCTATAATAGCTCTGCTAGTCACAAACAGCATGATGTGATCTCATGATTTCCATTCATTTCCAAAGATTTACAAAGAACCTTTCAAGCAATTCTGATTAACTATCAGCCTTCCATTCTCTACCTTCATTCTAGTTCCTGGTGACCTGTATTCTAATTACTAACTCCATGTTTTACATAATATATTTAGTTCATAATAGGGCAATCAAACAGTGTTTGTTCTTTTGTGTCTGGCTTGTTTCAATCAAGATATTGTCCTCCAGGTTCATCCATGGTGTCCTATGCTTCACTACTTCATTTCTTCTTAACCCTGCACAAAATTCCATCATGTATATACACAATTTGTTTACCCATTCATCAGTTGATGGACATGTGGGTTGTTTCCAACTTATGGCAATCATGAATAACGCTATGACCATCAGTGTGCAGATGTCTATTCATGTCACTGCCCTCAGTTCTTCTGGCTATATACTTAGCAATGGTATTGCTGGGTCACATGACAAGTCTATATTAAACTTCCTTAGGAAATGCCAAACAGTCCTCCACAGTGGCTGTACCATTCTACAGTTCCACCAACAGTGAATAAGCTTTTCTATTTTGCCACATCTTCTTCAACATTTACAGGTTTCTGACTTTTTAATAGCAGCCAGTCTAATGGGTGTGAAATGAATTCTCATTGTAGTTTTGATTTGTATTTCACTAATCATTAGTAATGTTGAACTTTTTTTCATGTGTTTCTTTGCCATTTGTATTTCTCCTTTGGACAATTGTCTTTTTAAGTCTTTTGCTCATTTTTTAATGGGATAGTTTGTCTTGTTATTATTGAGTTGTATGATCTTTTTAGATATCATGAATATTAAACCCTTATCAGATAAGTGGTTTCCAAATATTTTCTCCCATTGAGTTGGCTGCCTTTTCACCCTTTTGACAAAGTCCTTTGAGTTTCAAAAGTGCTTAATTTTGAGGGAGTCCCATTTATCTATTTTTTCTTTTGTTGGTCGTCCTTTGTGTGTAAAGTTTAAGAATCTATCACCTTCCACAAGATCTTTAATAGGTTTTCCTATATTTTCTCCTAGGATTTTTATGGTTGTAGCTTTTATATTTAGGTCCTTGATCCATTTTGAGTTAATATTTGTTTAAGGTGTGAGATAGGGGTCTTCTTTCTTTCTTTTGTGTATGGATATCTAGTCTCCCAGCACCATTTGTTGAAGAGACTGTTCTGGTCCAGACGGGAGGGCTTGAAAGCCTTGCCAAAATCCCTTGACTGTAGATGTGAGAGTCTATTTCTGAGTTCTATATTCAGTTGCATTTGTCAATCTGAATGTCTTTATGACAGTACCATTCTATTTTTTCCACTGTAGCTAAATAATATGCTTTAAAGTCAGGAAGTGAGAGTCCTCCAACTTCATTCTTCTTTTTAAAGATATTTTTGGCTTACCCTTCCAAAGAAATTTTATTATTGGCTTTTAAATTCCTGAAAAAAAAAATGGCTGTTCGGATATTTATTAGCATTGCATTGAATCTGTAAATCAATTTTGGTAGAATTGACATCATAATAATATATAGTTTTCCAATCCATTAGCACAGAATGTCCTTTCACTCATTTAAGTCTTCTTCAATGTCTTGTCACAATGTTTCCTAGTTTCCTGAATACAGGTGCTTTATCGATTTGGTTAAGTTTATTCCTAAATATTTTATTGTTTTAGTTTCTATTATAAATGGAAGTTTTTTTCCTTATTCCCTCCTCAGAGTGCATATCTGTAGTGTGTAGAAAAGCTATTGATTTTTGCACACTAATCTTGTATCCTGCCACTTTGCTGAAGTTGTCTATTAATTCTAGTAGCTTTGTTGTGGATTTTTCAGGATTTTCTAGAAATAGGAACATATCATCAGTGAACAGTGAAAGTTTTACTTCTTCCTTTCCTGGCTGGGTGCCTTTTATTTCTTTATCTAGCTTAATTGATCTAACTAGAATTTCTAACAAAATATTGAATATTAATGGTGACATTGGGCATCCTTGACTTGTTCCTGATCTCAGCGGGAAAGCTTTCAATCTTTCACCATTGAGTACAATGCTAACAGTAGGTTTTTCATATATGCACTATACCATATTTAAAGAGCTTCTTTCTGTTCCTATCTTTTGGAGTTTCTTTATCAAGAAAGCATGTTGTATTTTTTCAAATGCCTATTCTGCATCAGTCAAGAGGATCATGTGATTTTTCATCTTCAATATAACAGTGGTTTATTACCCTAATTTATTTTCTTGTGTTGAACCACCCTTGCATACCTCGGTTAAAACCCACTTGATCGTGGTATATAATTTAATGTGTTTTTGGATTCTGTTTGCAAGCATTATTGAGGATTTTTGCACTGTATTCATTAGAGACATTGGACTGTAATTTTCTTTTTTCATAATATCTTTATCTGGTTTTGGTTTTAGTGTGATATTTGCTTCAGAGAGTGAGTTTGGAAGCATTCTTTCTTGTTTATTTTTTTTTGGAAGAGTTTGAGCAAGATTGGTATTAGATTTTCTTTGAATGATTGGTAGATTTCAACTGTGAAGCCATTTGGTCCCAGGCATTTCATCTTTGGGAGGTTTTTGATAACTATTTCAATCCTTTCTCTTGTGATTGGCTGGTTGAGGTCTTATATTTCTTCTAGGGTTAGTGTAGGTGGTTCATGTGCTTCTAGGAATTTGTCCATCTTCTCCATATTGTGTAGTTTTCTTGGCATACAGTTGTTCCTAGTATCCTTTCATGATCACTCTTATTTCTGTGTGGTCAGTGGTAATGTCCCTCCTCTCACTTCTGATTTTATTTATTTCTGTCTTTGCTCTTTCTTTTTGTCAGCCTAGCTAAAGTTTTGTCAATTTTGTTGATCTTCTCAAAGAACCAACTTTTGTTTTTGTTGATTCTCTATATTGTATTTTTATTCTCAATTTCATTTATTCTGCTCTGAGATTTACTATCTCTTTCCCTAGGCATGGTTTGGGATTAGTTTGCTGTTATTTTACTACTTCTTCCAGACATGCAGTTAGATCTTCAATTTTAGCTCTTTCTTCTTTTTTAATGTAAGGACTGGGGGCTATATATTTCCTTCTCAGCACTGCCTTTGTGGTGTCCCATATATTTTGATATGCTGTGTTCTAATTTTAATTGTCTCAAGATATTTGCTGAATTCTCTTGCAAATTCTTCTTTGACCCACTGATTATTTATGAGTGTGTTGTTTAATCTCTCTCTATATATATATGACTTTCTCCTTTTTCTGTCCTTCATTGATTTCTAGCTTATTCCATTTTGATCAGAGAAAGTGTTTCATAAAATTTAAATCTTTTTAAAAAAGTTTATTGAGACTTGTCTTGTGACGCAACATATGGTCTATCTTGGAGAAGGATCCATGTGCCTTTGAAAAGAATGTATATCCTGCTGTTTGGGAGTGCAGTGCTCTATAGATTTCTGTTAATTTTAGTTCATTTATCATATTGTTCAAGCTCTCTGTTTCTTTATTTATCCTCTGTCCAGATGTTCTATCCAATAATGAGAGTGGTGTATTGAAGTCTCCAACTATTATTGTAAGGACATCTATTTCTCTCTTCAGCTGTGCCAGTGTTTGCCTCATGTATATTGGGTCACTCAGGTTATGTGCAAAAATATTTAGTATAGTTATTTCTTCCTGGTGAATTGCCACTTTTATTAATATATAATGATTATCTTCATCCTTATAATAGTTTTTTATTTTAAATCTATCTAGTCCGCTATTTGTCTCGGTACTCCAGCTCTTTATTTGGCTACTATTTTCATGGAATATCTTTTTCCAATGTTTCAGTTTTAACCTGATTGTGTCCTTATGTCTGAGGTGGGTCTCTTGCAGACAACATATAGAAGACTTATATTTTTTATCCATTATTTTAGTCTATGTCTTTTTATTTTGAGAGTTCAAGAAACTAACATTCAATGTTATTGGTTTAAAGGCATTACATACTTCATCCATTTTGTTCTTCAGCTTTCTGTTGTCATATCATTCTATTGTTTATCTTTTTATCCTTTAGTTTACCATTACTAATACTCTTCATTTCTACACACTTTGCCAACTCTCACGCTGTTGTTTTTTCCTTTCAGGCTGCAGCACTCCCTTTAGTATCTTTTGTAATTCTGGTCTTTTAGTAACATATTCTATCAGTTTTTGTTTGTCTGTGAAGACTTTGAACTCACCCTCATTTTTGACAAACAGCTTTGCTGGATACAGAATTCTTGACTGACAATTTTTCTCTTTCAGTACTTAAATACATCATACAACTCTCTTCTCTCCTCTATGGTTTCTGATGAGAGTTTGGCACTTAATCTTATCAAGGTTCCCATGTCTGTGATGCTTTGTTTTACTCTTGCTGCTTTCAGAATCATCTCTTTATCTCTTATATTTGTAATTCTGAATAGTAGATATCTTGGGGTATATCTATTTCTATTTATTCTGTTTCTGGAACATTGTACTTCGTGGATATTGATATTTATTTCTTTCATGAGTCTTGTAAGGTTTTTGGTCATTATTTCCTCAAATATTTTTTCTGCCCCTTTTCCATTCCCTTCTAATTCTGGGACACTGATAATGTGTATGTTTGTGCATTTTGTGTTGTCATTCAATTCCCGAGAATCTGTTCCATTTTTTCTACTTTATTCTCTTTCTATTCTTCTGTCTTTTCCACTTAAGATGTTCCATTTCAAAATCACTAGTTCTGTCTTTGAGCAATTCAAATCTACTCCCATGTGCCTTATGTATTTTTTTATTGAGAAATTTTAACTTTTTATTTGGAGATAATTTCAAACTTACAGGACAGTTGCAAAAATAATACAAAAACAATGCAGAGAACTCAAATATACCCCCTACTCAGATATCCAGATCTACCAACTTTTAACATTTTGCCCCATTTGGTATATCATTCTGTCTGTCATTTATGATCAATATTCTAAATACTTGACAGTATGTTGCATACATAATGCTTCTTGTACATTTAATAATTCCATATATATTTCCTAAGAATAAGGATATTCACTCATGTAACCACATTCATTTTGTACAATTGTCAAGTTCAAGAAATTTAGCATTGGAGTTACTAGAACATGGAAATTCATAGACCCTCTAATGTATTTTTAATCTCACCCATTGTGTTTTTCATCCCCATAAGGTCAGTTACTTTTCTCTGCAGGCTTTCAAATTATTCTTTATGCTTACCCAGTGTCTTCTTAATATCCTTTATTTCTTTAGTCATATTTTCTTTCAAGTCATTAAATTGATTTAGGAGAATTTTGTGATTATCATTGATTAATTGCCTTAAATCCTGTATCTCTTCAGGATATTTGGTTTGTTCAATTTGTTGGGCCATCTCTTTCTGTTACCTAGTATGGCTTGTAATTTTTTGCCAATGTCTAGGCATCTGAATATGTTGGTGAAATTAATCTGATGGCCATTTTATCTCTCTTGCCTATTTTTTCTCACAGCTCTTCTTTGATATGTGGTTCAACTCATTCTAAGTCTTAAAAGTTTCCCAGCTTAAGTTATCAAAATCGGTCCAGGGACTCACTAAAGTGGCACAAACTTTCTCCAAGGAGTTAGAGTATAGAGAGGACCAAAAGCAGTTTTTGTCCATGAAATTTCCAGATCAGCCTGTAGATGGCGCGCATCAGCACATCTTTCCACAGGAAAATTTCAATCTCCTTTTTCCTGTGTCTCGCCAGAGCAGAGATTCAAAGTGGGCTCTGCTGGTTGAATTCACTGAAGAAAAACCCCCTGACTCTCCCTCACTTTTCCCTTGTAACAGCTGACAAGGAGGAAGATGTCTGTTCCCCTTTCAGTTAGCTTTAGAGAGCCAGAGGTTTTACCCCAGCTTAATATCTTGGGGATGGGTGAGGGGAGCTCTTTCTAGCCACCACAGTGGTTTGGTAAGTCACATTTGTTGTTTCTGGTTCTTCTCTCTCTGTCTCTCACCCTCCTGGGAGTTGTGTAGCACTGTCCTGGTCTGCTGACCCCAAAAGCAGGTCCCTTGGACAGCTTTTGGCCCTTTCTCTGTTTTTTGTTTTGTGTGTGTGTGAGAGAATTGAGCCCTGCCTGTCTGTTCTGATGCCATTGTCCCATAATTCCCCTGGATGCTATATTTTTGACATAGTTTATCCTTATACTTTGTAAGGTCTTTAAATTGTGATATCACGTTCAAAGTAGCTTAACTGAATCTAGACTACATATTTTCTTGACAGTTTTGATACTTAGTCTCTGGCCCCACATTAATGGCTAAGAAAGAAAGATATTCAAACCCAAGTGTCTTCCCATTTTAAAAGTACAGATAATTTGAGAACAAAAAATGAAATTTAGGGCAATTACTTTTTCCTCTCCCCCCACCATTTTTTTGTGTGAGTCACTTCAGTTTTTCACCGCACTTCACCTCAGAAGTGTCTCATTCAAATGACTCTCCAGTGTTGGAGAGTTCTATTGCCAAGAAGGTCCAATATCCAGACACCTTTACATAAAGGCTACTTGGGCTTATGCTCTAGAGGAATGTCCCAGCCAATCATCTCATTCACACTGAATGGAATGAGTTTCCATTCAATGTGAATGAGAAATAAGCTTATGCTCAATTGAAATAGAAGACAGAGATTTATCTCAGGACATCTCTTTTTCTCTCTCTCTATCTCTCCCTCTCTCTCTCTGGGTGTGTTTTATGCCCTAATGGGAATTTCTCAGATTCCCTCTTACTTTTATATTTTTCATTAATTTTAATTATTTATTTGTGATAATTTTTAATGTAAAATAGGGAAATCTTAAAAATTAATTGAAATGATATTCTCAGCAGTCTAGGATTCATAGTGATTGACAGGGCGAACTACTGAATGGTGAAATCACAATGACAGTATGCTTGGCTATTGGGACAGTTTCTGCCTGAGTTTCTTTTACTTGAAGTCACATTCTGCTTGATACTTATATAGCCCATTGAAATTCATTTTGCTTAACTATTTGAATAGAGTGGCTGTGATCTGTTGAACAAGCAGAGTTGCAACATGAAGCTATATCTCCAAAATTAAAAGGAAGATTGAAATAACTTCTTCTTTGTAGAATCCCAAGCCAGGTGTCTTTCAGTAAAATTAGTTGCTTTTATGTCAAATGGGTGGTTAGAAATATAACATTTTAAAGATGGGTAGCTAAAAGACACTGTTCCTAAACAAAACATTCACAGTGCTAACATCTATATTTGAGCATCTTTTGTTTTCCCAAGTGGTGCAAATGATAAGAAGAAGAAAGGCAGAGATATCCACTTGAATACAGCTTTTCAAAACGGATGGAGCAGAAAGCATTCCCAGAGGCAGATCAAGTTCAACCCAAGAACAACTCTCTCAGTGTTTTCACAACTAGTTAAAATACAAGACCAATAATATCTTAGCTCTCAAATCAGTGCTGAAATCCAACAGAAGGTTGTTAATATTGATATGGTTAATATACATCAAACAGGATTCCTTTAATTTCCTGAATCAAAAAATTTTCCAGTGTTGACATTTCCTTACTAAACTCTCAAGAATGTTTGGTTTCAAAGGCTGCTGGGCCCAAGACACATTTTGTTTTAAATAATCCTTCATAAAAAAATTCAGCTTTCAGTATGATATGATTGAAACTCAGCTTGAATGTGTTTTATAATGCATTGAACTGGAAAGACTATGGGCATTGAATTATTCAAAGCTGGTAGATGAAGGAGTGATATGTGTTCTCAAATGAGTAGGCGGTGATCAAAGAAATCAATGAGAATTGATATGCCTTGGTATCTCATTTTATTTACCTTTTAGAATGCCTCCAAATATTAAAGGAAAGAAATCAATATCAATTTTCACCTCTGTCACGTCCCATACTTCCAATTATTAATGAATGTCAAATTTGACCACAGTTTTCTGTACCACCTGCTCTGCAATAATATTTCTGAGCCTTTATTAAAAATGTAAAATTGTCATTGATTTCCCATATATGATTCTCCAGTGGCTAATTTAGCTTGTTTTATTAATAAGTGGGTTCTGATGAGTAATACTAATTTAATATGCCTGCATGTATGATTAAACTATAAATTATTCCTGCTGAAAGTGATGAGATATGACTGCTGTATGGTTGTTGGGTAAAAACCTTCTTGAATTAACCCTGCAAGCACACAATTTCTGGAAGAAACCATGAATTCACAGAGTAGCAATCTTAATATCATTTTTAAATATTTCCTGTAGGTGAAGAGCATACACAAGCACACACATATACATGCTGATGAATGGAAAAAACTTGCAAGACACTCTATATGCTTACATGAAATTCTTCATAAAAATTTTGAAAATACATCATTAATGATTTATGTTTTATAGTTTATTAATTTTATCCATATCAAAACATGTAGTAGAATCATTTACCATTCTGTTGTACATGTACTTCTTTAACTTTTGAGGTGATAACTAAAAATTGAAACTATTATTGGAGTCCTGGGCCATGAAAGACATTAACATACAGAAAACTGGGTGACTAGAGGTCAAAACTAACTCAGACTACTTCTCTAATCTAAGAGGACATTGTATACCTGTGTATACCCATTTAAAGACAGAATGTTTCTCTAAAGAAACTAGAAACAAAAGGGATGAGTGAGTAAATTAGTTCTCTTCTGCCTTGTAAGATAAGACACAGACGACACCTGTAATGGCCTTTGGCCTTTTATTTGCCTTTTGTATTAAACTTTCTTTAGTGTAATGCTCCTGATGAATTACACTTAAAAAAAGGGTTGCTTTAACATTTGACAGTTGTTGTCCCCATACTTACAGCATTATTGAGGGTCACTGAAATAGAACTAATTCAAAATATACTCTCTCCAACTTTTTAAAGAGTGGCATCAATGAAGGTAGCTTAGAGGAAAAGAACTCCTTGATTTCCTGGCCTGCCAATCTAATGCCAAGCAAGCACAGATCATAGCAAAACCTTGTAAGTTTACTCTTAGATGAGAATTTGGTTTCCATTGTCTTATAAAAATAGTAAATGGAGACATTACTCTATATAATCACTTTTCTAAAGAGTATATTGTCTCATCAGCCAGAAGAGAAAATCTCCAACATTTCATCCATTGCTTAGGAAATTAGGTTGATTAGATGGATTACTTATAAACAACAGAGAAAAAAGAATGATAAAAGCAGAATAGAATATCCAATAACTATGAGACAAAATGTAACATATATGTTATTGAAATACCAGAAGGAAAAGAAAAATAAAGAACCAGAAGAAATATTTAAGTAATAGTGGCCAAGAAATTTACAAAATTAATAACAGGTATCAAACCACAGAGGCAGGAAGCACAGAGAACACCAAGCAGAATAAGTAACAAAAGTCTCCGCCACTTGGCATACCATATTCAAACTACAGAAGACCAAAGAAAAAGAGAAAATCTTGAAAGAAGCTGGGAGTAGGGAGGTGGGGGGAACAACTTACACTAGAGAAACAAGGATAAACTTTACAGCAGACTTCTCATCAGAAACCATACAATTAATAAGAGAGTGAAGTGAAATATTCAAAGTGTTGAAAGAAAAACCCATCTACCTTGAATTCTATATCCAGAGGAATTACACACTTCCAAAGTGAAAGAGACATAAAGACTTCCTCATGCAAACCGAAACCATGTTAATCCATTGCCAGCAGAACTGCTCTGTAAGAAATGTTAAAAGAAGTTCTTCGGAGAGAAGGAAAACAATACAGGTCAGAAGCCTGATCCATATAAAGAAAGAAGAGCATTAACAAAGTAATAAATGAAAGTATAGAAATGTTATATTTTTCTTATTCTTAATTGATCTAAAAGATAATTGTTGAAAGTAATGATAGTAAAAATGTATTGGATGATATTAGGAATTGAAGATGCTCCATTATAAGGAATCTACACTACGCATGAAGTGGTATAGTGTTGTCTGAAGACTTAAATTAGTTAAAAATGTACATTGCAAACACTAAGGGCAACCACTAATTTTTTTAAAAGGGCATAATTGATACACTAAGAAAGTAGATAAAATGAAATAATATAAAATGCTTAAAAAGGGCAGAAAATGAAGGAGGAATTTCAATTCAAAAGGAGATTGGAAAAATGAAATTGTTTTAATAATAAAAGCAAGTTGATAGCGAAGATGTAGAATTAGAGTTAAAATAATCCATTCTCTTCTTTATATTTTATTTCGAGTGTCCTCCAGGTTATACCATATATTTCTCTTTTAGTCTTCCCTTGACTCATTGGATGGGGGTATAAAAGATATAATCACCCACAGAGTAATATGGATCATTTGATCAAAGACCATATGAAAGCAAAGTAGCATTATTTGATATAGTTACTGACTCAAAAGGGAAAAGAAGGGTAAACTGAGATAGGAAAAATGGAAAACGTTGGGAGAATGTAGCAGAAGCCATAAAACTAATGTTGCTAAGAACACTTAAAACACATGCGTAGTCAAAGAGTAAAAATCCATTGTCAAGCTAGTTCTTTAATCTTTGCAATGGCATTACAAACATGACTATTTTCCATTAATTTGTCTGCCTGGTAGACTGAATAGAAGCATAGACCATCTCATTCAGTTGAAACAGCTGAACTGATTGCTCAAATGGACGCAACTGCAATTTCAGTTGCCTGAGTGCTTAAGCAAGTCCCAGAGGGTGACAGTTGAAGAAGAAGAAAACAGAGGGCAATGTTGAGGAAGGGGAATCCCACAGTGTTGCTGGAGCTGTGGGCCAGAGTAAACAGCTTGCTGCGACCTATTTAAGAAATAAAAATGCAAACCAGAGAAAGTGTCCAAGGTCAGGGACACACATGCTCTCCTGCTGAGATGATTTCAGACGTTCTGAACAAGGAAATGAATACCCTACAGAAGAGCATTTCCTTTATCTCCCCTGGGCAATAAATCACTGACTGTAGTGAAGTTTCTGCTTTTCTAAAACTTCATTAAATAAATGGCAGCAGCAAGCTGGAGATTGGTTTATATGCTGTTTCCTTTTTTAGACTAAAGACAATGCGTGATCAGAAAGAATTTTTCCTCTGCCTGTTTATGTTAGTTAAAGCCTGGATTGCCTTCCTCTCTGACTGTTCCTCAAGGTCACCAGAAACCTCTAAACACATTATGGTGTAATCATCAGAACTCAGATACTTTTTTCACAGTTCATATTTTCTAGGTGATATTGTGACTTGAAGTCACTTAATAATTTTATTCATAAATTTATACTAACCAGGAACAAGAGGAAGGAGGTCATACTGTATACCCCTCATCATGGAAAGCCCTCAGAATAAAATAAAGATGGTTTTTGTGTGCTTATATTACATATGTATCATCTATCTATCATCTATCTCTCTCTCTCTCTGTCTAGATATTTATTTGTTGTGATCACAACTCTGAAAGATATACATAGAAAAATAACCATGAGAAAAATGCATTCTAATGTTCAAAGGGGTTATCTCTGAGTGATGGAATTATAAGTGACAATTTTCTTCTTTTTTAAATTTTGTTGCTATTTTCAAATTTTCTAACATGCTACACCAGTGCTGTGCAAAAGAAATAAAAATATAATGAGCCAAAAATTTGAGCATCCTGTCATTGCAAAATTTTCTAATAAAAATATTTAAAAAGGTAAATTAATTGTAATAACTTATTTTATAAAACTCAGAATATCTAAGATATTTTTTCAACATATAATCAACATAAAAATGATTAATGAGGCATTTTCATTATTTTGTTGTTCTAAGGTTTAAATATCTTGAGTGTATTTTTAGTACATCTCAGAAAAGAATAGCCCCATTTCCAGGGACTGCAGTCTACTGTATTGGACAGTGCAATTTCACATGGAAATATAATAAATTTTGATTGTGTGCATTAATCATATAAATATGTGTGTATATCATACACACACATTCATACACATACAGAGAGAATAATAAGTGAATATGGTAGAAATAATGTAGACAAGTGTCTCCTAGACTGTCCTATGGGGCCCTAAAGCACTGGTATCTCTTGAGATGTTAAAGGATATCACATCGAATAAAAGCATACATTGCAAAGCCAAATAAATTTTGGAACCCTGAGATAAACTAAATTAAATCATTTTCTCTTCTAGCATCCTTTAGTGTGCTAATATGCTTTACAAAGTTCTAGGAGAGAACTAGGATACACTATTATTCATTAACTTTTAGACAAAACCCTTTATTCTTTCATGGAATATCTTGCAGGACCAAAGAAACAGTTTTAGAAACTGTTATAGAAAAATTAGTCAATGAAAGAAATATACAAATAAACACAGTGTGTTAGTATTGAAATGCTACATCTCAGTGGAAGTGGTCTGTTAATCATAGCTGATTAACAGAACATACAACACTTTGGTTTAATAATTCCTCTTTTCCCAGTTATTTTCACAAGTACTATTTTAACTTCATAATAGTCCTGGGAAGTAATGCAAAATAAGTAAAATAGGGATTACCATTGTTTTTATTTTACATAAGGCAGAGAATGGGCCTCCACATGTTAAATATCTATTGTCAAAATGTTCTTTATTTGCATATTTAGGATTTTTAAAAGGTACAATTTTTGAGTACCAACTGTTGAGGTTTTCTTTTAAACTAAATTATTTTCTCCAGATTCATTTTAATGTTTATATTGATATAAATGGAATCCGTTCTATTATCAGTAAAATGGGATATTGCTATCCTTGAAACTTCTCTTCTCTTGTCATCCAGAAAATGCTGTCCTACTTTTCCTCCCACCCTTTTAATGACAATTTCTCTGTGCCACATGCAAAGTTATCTTCTTCTAAACCACTATTAAGTGTTGGAGTTACTTTGGGATCACTCCTGGGCTAGCTTTTCTTCTCATTCCACAGTCTTTTCTCATAAAATCTCATTGAAACTTAGGTCTTCAATTACTACCCATCTGCCAATAACATATATTTATGCTGCTATGCCAGAGCTCTTTCCTGAACACTTGACTACTTGATGAAAGAAAAACCACTTTCAACCACTCCAACCAATACAAATGAACTAATGAGTGCCATACCCTTATGCTTTCATAAGTATTCTGTATTTCAGTGGATAGCACCACCATGCATCCAATAAAATTAGTCAAAAATGTACTCTGACTTTACACTTTACACCACCCATCCAGAACTAGTATTATCGATATTACATCCTAAATTTCTCTCATATCTTTCCATATCTCCCCATCACCACCAACACTTTGTTTAAGTTCTTATCACATTTCATCTAGAGAGCTATACCTTCATTATTCCCTTTTTCCAATTTGTTCTCTATAGGACACTTAAAAATCACTATCTTTAAGAAACAAATATGACTATGTCACCAACCTGCTTAGAAATCTTCAGTGCCTTCTCTTTCCTCTTAGGAAGAAGTCAAGGTCTTTGACAATGCCTACAGAATAATCTTGACTCTGTTACTTTTGCTCTGACTTGCACCTCATTCTCTTTCACTCTATCTGATCCAGTCACTCTGATCTTCTTTCATCTACCACACACCCTCCCACTATCAGGCTTCTATTCATGCTGCTTCTTTCATCAGTTACTTCATCTAGTTTATTACTATTTATACTCCAGACTGCAGTTCAAGTATCACTTCTTCACTACTATCTTCTCTGACTTTTGGGCTAAATCAAATCTCCATTTTATTTTCCCCTAGCAGTAGTTATGTGCCCTTCAGAGAACTTTTCATAGCTTTTTTTCTATTTATTATTATTATTTGTTTGTTGACATCTCAAAACTAGAAGCTACAAATGGGCAGAAATCCTGTCTGATATGATTACTTCATTAAGTTAAACCCAGAAGCTAGCACAATGCTTAATACATAGTTGATACACAATAAATATTTGAAGAATGAATGAATGAAAAATCCTAAAAGTGGGATTGCTGAATCAAAAGGCATTAATATGTTATGGTTCATGATAAATGTTGTCAGTTCATTTTCCAGAAAGTTTTAGCAATTTACTGATTCAATTTTTTAAAGATTTTAGAAGGATTCTTTTATATGTTAAAACAAACTGTGTAAAGTGTTAAGAGAGCAAACAGTCAGCCCTGTAGGGAGTCCAGATAAGAATCATTACTACTTATTCTCACAGTGTCCTGGGCATTTATAACAAATAACACAAAGAGCAAGTTTAAAGTTGTAAGGGACCTGATAGTAGGCTGAGATTAATGGTAACCCTTGGGAGATACTGTGGAAAATTCTGACTCTGGTTTTCTGGACAGAGTAATTGGAAGTTATTTTAATGTAGTATTCCCTGTAGGATAGTGATTTGGTTTAAATGAGGGAAAGTAAATATCTTTCATTTCACAGGAAACCTCCTAATGACCACTAATGATGCCTGAAAATTTATGTTTAGGGTGATTCTGAGGTTCTTTGGGAAGTGCCTTCTGTGGGCAAGAGAGGAAAGAATTGTCTTGGAAGTATATGCATTTGCTATCCTTTCTTTGTTTAAGTAGTCTTCTGATTTGAAAGATTTTTGTCTTCAAAATTTTATATATTCATTGAGTGTAAGAAATTGTCAGGAGTTTTTTGGGCCTTGTAATTCGTTAGTGTTTCTAATTGTATATAAATTATTTAGACAATAATATATTTATGGATTTTTCAGAAATTTAGTTAGCATCTAAAATGTCTTGTTTAGGAAGTGGGTGTGGCTCAATGGATAGAGCTCCCGTTTACCAAATGGGAGGCCCCGGGTTCGCTTCCCGGGGCCTCCTTGTGAGGGCAGGCCGGCTGGCCCACGCGGCGCAGTAGGCTGATGCAGCAAGACCTCACAGCAGGAAGTGGGTGTGGCTCCATCCATAGAGCCCCTGTTTACCATGCGGGAGGCCCTGGGTTCGCTTCCCGGGGCCTCCTTGTGAGAGCAGGCCGGCCTGTGCAGTGGGCTGATGCAGCAGGACCTCACAGCAAGGGGGAGATAAGCAGACACGGAAGAAGCACACAGCAAATGGACACAGTAAAACACAAGCAGCAAGGGGGGGATAAATAAATAAAAATAAATAAATCTTTAAAATAAATAAATAAATAAAATGAAATAAAATAAAATAAAATGTCTTGTTTAAGTAACAGATTCTCTCCAAAACAGGTTTAATATTTTTGTTTTAAAAATCAATATATGACTTGTATTTACCCATTTTTATGTACAAATATGCATATTAAATGTGAAAAAATAGAAAGTACAGATAAGGAAAGGAAATTAACTTCCTACAATTCAGTTATCTACTTTCACATATTGGTGTCTGTAATTCTAGACTTTTACTTGCTTAAATCTTAGAATAAATGATGTCAGGAAACCAGATTATTATAGATTTCTCAATCCAGGGAAGTGAGAAATTTTGTCTCTGATATTGTTTAAGGTGTAGAACAAACAGTTTATATGCACATAAAGGAGGAACAATTATCAAAGTTATTATTCAAACTTCTGTGTCCAGTTAAGAAAATCTTACACTTTGGTTAGAGGTGATAGCATATGAAAGTGATAACTTTCTGGTGGGAAATAAAGGGTTTGTCAAACACATTTACTGAACACTAAATAGTTAAACACATAGCGAACACTCAGATCAGTTTTACTTTATAAATGATCACTACAGACCTCTGATTAAAGCTACACCTTCCAGTTAAGTAAACAACTGGTTGGGGAAAATAAAATTTAGCACATAGATAATTTGTCCGTCTTAGTGCTTCTTTTCCATTACTTAAATACAAATAGTAAAGCCTGGGGACACAGGAACAAAGTTTGGGGTTTTGTCTTAACTATCTGCATAATTTAATGACTTGCAGGGCTTCCCTAGAGCAAATGTCTTTCATAAACCAACCATTGACAACAGCTGAACATGAAAGTTAAAATGGCTGTTCTCTCAGCTATCAGCTATAAGCACATCTCTTTTCTGATTTCTCTATTCCATTGAAGCAATTCTTGTTCTGCCTCTGTTCAAACTCCTGGCTGCCAACACTTAGTTTCCATTGATTTGCAACTAGGTGATAGTGAGCAAGCCTGCAAGAAAATGCACACTTCCTTATGCCAGAGCTTTTGACTGATGTTTACTTACCCACTCACCTCACAGCTTATTGCTTTAAATTGTTATTTTCTTCTGACTTTTGATGCACCTAAAAGTCAGTTCCTGTGTTAGTTTCCCAAAATTAGCATCCTGACATAAATCTCCAGTTATGCCCCCCTCCTCTCTCTCTGTGGTGTAGTCATAATTCCTTTTGCCACTATACCTTTGATTATGATACTCTCATCCCATCCAAAAATCCTTTCATTTTTCATTTGGCCAATATAAATTCTTGCTCTTTTGAAGGCCAATCTGGCTTAAGTTCCATGTCTTCCATGAAGTGGATTATTTTATTCCACACTACACAAATCGCTCCTTGGTTAAAGACACATGAGTAGTTAATGCCACACAACTTAACATTGTCTACTTGTATGCCAATTGCATAAGTCACTGAAATTGATTTTGGCATCCATCTTTTGGTATTATGATATAAAACATTTGGGCCAGGTGTTTGCTATTGCTATTTTACTTCCATTACTCTTTGAAGCAATCACTCTCAGTTTGTTTCTCCATAGGTATCTTACTAGCTTCTTCAGGACACATATTATAACTCACAAAGGGCTTCCCTTGATGCCATTATATTGTATGTATGTAAATATTGTTTGACCCTTTGATTTTCTGAAATAGTATGATCTTGCTCAATATCACTTTTATTTAAAAAATAAACAAAATAAATAAAAACTTTAAAAAAATAAAAATGGTCCAAGCCCTCCAAATTACATAATTATTCATAGTACATTTTTCCAAAGCAACCCTATTTTGGTCTTAAAAACATAAGATTGAAACACGCTCATCAAAACTATGATGCCTAGATTAATTCCAGTAAGGCTGATGTGCTCATTGCCCCTGTCCTCATAATATTGATATCATGATTTAATTAGTACTGCACTGATCTAACTTGGGCATTAGGAGAGTTGAAATGATCAGAGTATATTCAAATTATTTCTTTGTGTGCAGGTGTGTGGGTGGGTGGGTATATATTGGAAAGATATTAATGGCCAACTAAGCAGAAAATGTTGGTGAAAGGGAAATAATAGATTGCATTAGGTTCCACACAAAATTAGGTAAATCTGATCCTGGGAATAGTAACAACAACAAAAAATTCATCAGGGGCTTGGTCATATAAATGGGCTTTGGAAATCAGGGAAACCTCTATCTGTGAACTCTGTTCACTCATGTTTCCCCATGAAATCTTCCGTTTGTAAATATGACAGGAGTATCAGATTGATAATGGATACACACAGCAGCAACAGTCATGGCATTATGAAAAATCATCAACTTTGTAGATATGCACGATTGCTACTCCCTTGTCTGTGACAGAATTTTATCTTTCAACATATATTACCACTGATAATCAAAGAGGAGACCAATTCACATCTCAAAATAAACCACCCACAGTGTACAGGAGCTTACATTATGCATAGGATCTGTTAGATATGGTAACCACTGTAATTTCAGCAACATGTGGATAGCCATTATTATCTTCCCTGCCTTCATTACCACTTAATCATCCTTCACTTTCTATAAAAAGGCCACATTTAGGCTAACATGAATAAGGAGAAAAGACTCGAGCAACTCTTTCTCAATCTTTTGGTTAATTGTCATGCTATGAAACTCAGTGATGCTTGAAATATATTATAGTTTGGTGGAGGAGTGTGGTGGAGAGTGGGAGTGTTCCTTTGGCATTTTAAAAATAAGTCTGGGAATCAGATTTTCACAGGACTTAAAGGACTTTCAATTGTCGGGCCTGAGACCTCACTTAGTGCATTCTTGCAGACAAGTTTCATGCCAGTGTCTCCTACATAAATAGTAACTGAGTTCTGGTTGAAATTGATCAGAAATATATTTCATTCCGTTATACATATAATAGAAACAATGAAAAATCTTTCTCCATCTTAGCCTTTTCTATTGCTGACCTAAAATACCTGGGAAAAGCCCATCTAAATCTAACAATCTAATCTAAAACAAGACTGGTCTCCTTTACTGGTTTAATAAGGGCAGTTTCAGTGTTCACCGGTGCTGAGCCACTATAATGATGTTAATGGAGGGATGGGATATCAACAGGAAAGTTGTACATATACATATACTGGCACATACACATATGAATGTGTATAAAACTCCTGCACAAATTCTTTTATATTCTTCAACTACTTATAAAAGTTTCCCATATGAAATCATAGATTTATAGAGTTAGACGGAAGAGAGATAATAGATAAGTGATAAATAATATAGATATATATATATAAATATATACACATACATATATATGTGCATACATATATATCAATATAATGGCTAGTGTATTTATATACAAATTTATATATGCCATTTACCAGACCATGTGATAGCTTTGTGTATGTGGGTGTTACACCCACATACACATACTATATCAACATAAAATGAAGAAAACATTCATTATTTTTGTGAATGAACAATAACTTTTCTTCCGCTTAGCTGTAACATTTAACCACAATGAGAAAATCATCCAAAAGGCTCGGAGAGAGTTTCCTTTTAAACATTGAACCTGCAAGCCTGTGAAACAGTGTTTACCTCTCTAATACGTATCTTCTTTAGAAAAATATGTGCTGAGAGCCTCATCCTTTGGCCCATGCCCATGTTCACAGCCTGGACAAAATAATTCCTCCTTTACCCAGAACAGGATTTGCATATTCCCTTCAGGCAGGCTGCCTCAAAATGCAGAAGTGACTTCATGAAATCACCTATGCGGTGATGCCAGTGCAGCACAAAATGATGATTCCTTACCGAGAGTAGAGGGAATGATTTCTTTTGATACCTTAGGGATTATTTGATGGGAATTATGAAAGCCAAACAGTTAAATTCCCCAGAGTGAACTTCAGCTCCCTTTGACTTCTGAACCTCTCCTGGAGCTCAGAAAATTCCTCTAATGTGGATAATTACACTGATGGCTGGTCTGAGAAAATAGGCCACTGAAATAGGCTTTGTGTGATTCTTATAATTGCTGCTGTAGACAAGTAGCCTGGCCCTTTTATTCATGCCTCACAAACCTTTCATCAAATGAGTAGATTATTTTTAATGCATATTAGATAGGATGAAATCATCTTCCAAGAAGGGCATTAATACATGTGGTTCCTTTTTTTTTTCCTTCTTACTCAGAGAAAACTTGTTTTTAAATGCCACTTCAGCTTCTGGTTGGTTTTGCTAGTGATGTACGTTAGCATTCTTAGCGTTCAGCTAACAGCCAAGTAGCAAAATAATTTATTGGTTTATGGGTTCTGATTTGATGCTGGTTGTGGTTATATCACATCAAAAAAAAATAATTGCTTATATGGCACGTATGTATCTTACCAAGTTCATTCTAAGTGAATATTAGATATGTAGCTTCTGGTTTAAGATCTAGAGAAATATTAATTATTAAAGCAGTGCACTTTCATGTCAGAGGTCAAGGTTGAAATTATTTTTTTAAAAAGCAGTATATTAAAACTTGGTCACACATATTGTAGAACTTCCTTCTCTAGGGATGACAGAACAAGTGTGACAGGGAAATGATCTCTCTAACTCAAAGAAAATATGGCTTTTTTTGGAAGATGGAGTATGATTAGCAAAATGGAACTGATGGCAATAGGGATAGCAGAGGTTATAGGGTCTGCAGGTTCTAATTCTCTCACTATTTTCTAAATTGAGGCTTCCAGGATTTTTTTTTTTGAGCTGGGCTTCTCATCATCTTTGTTTACCTGTATGCCTTTGACTCAGTGGTACACAAACCAGCTGTCAAGAGGAGCTGGAAATGGATTTCTCTATTCATTCTGCATAATAGGCACCTTCTGTTATGTACCAAGGCAGCTTGGTACACCAAGCAAGAAAAAAATAAATGACTGAGCTCTGTAATAATTCATTAGAAATGTTAAATATCAGAATCATGTACACTCTTGTTTACATCATTAAATTTTCAAATCATGATTTTTTTTCAAACATATAGATGGTTTCACATTTTTCACAGAGTGTAGATTTGACGGTGGGGGCCAGGTGGATACCGGATGACTTGATCAGGGAATGTCAAGATCAGGGAGAAGGATGGGGGCAGGAAAAACAACAAAGAAGAAACTTATTTAATAAATTTTGGCATTCTGATACCAATAGGAATAGATTTCAAAGTCATTTAAGGTCTTAGTTCTTGCTCAATAAGAAAAGATGAAAAAAAGGACAAATGATGTATGTATACACATTAATATTAACATTAAGTGTGTGTATGATTATATTTGAAACCATAGTATTGAAGCACAAGTAATATAGGTAAACTTACAGACTTTACATTTCATAGGTAGATTGATACATCTCTCATTTGTGATATTTATCCCTTGTCACTAAACATCAGAATTCATATACATTTATACAAAAATTGAATACATAATTCAGTTATATAATTTTTAAAATATATATTTTTTATTTTTTAAAAAGATACTTAGATTACATAAATGCTACATAAAAAATATAGGGGATTCCTATATGCCCCAATCCCTAGCCCTCCTACATTTTCCCACATTAACAACACCCTTCATTAGTGTGGTACATTTGTTACAATTGATGAACACATTGTGGAGCATTTCCACTAAGCATGGACTATAGTTTACATTATAGTTTACAGTCTCTCCCACACAGTTTTGTAAGTTATTACAAGATATATAATGGATTATATTTGTCATTGCAATGTCACTCAGGACAATTCCCAAGTCCCAAAAATGCCCCCAAATTATACCTATTTTTCCCTTTCCCTCCCCTCAGATCCTCCAGTGGCCACTGCATCCACATCAATGACACATGTTCTTCCTTTGTAGAATCACAATAAGTCCATAGTAGAATAACAGTAAGTCTTCTATAGTCCATCACTTATTCCCCAATCCTGAGTACTCTGGGATAGTGATGTCCATTTTGCAACTAGTTCAGATGGGGCTTTGATCCCAAGGGGCAGATGAATGGGACTCTCTTGCTTGCAGTTGCAGACACACTCTGTTCCTTGGGATGGTCATTGTCCATCATCATCTCTTTGTTAGTTTTCCTGAGTTAGTGCAATGAACTGGAGAGTAGGTGCTGCAACTGTGTTCAGATGCATGGCCCAACTGGTACATGGACAGCCCAAAGATTTAAGTCTCTAGGACATACACCTATCAACCTTAGTACTAACTGTAGGTTCAAATAGAAGGGGCAGAAGAGTCATGTGTTGGGAAACCATAGCTGAGTCCAACTGCCACACTGGGGAGCATAATTCCAAAGTAGGGCCCACTGGCAGGGCACCAAACTCCTGAGATCTCTGCCCTGCTTATAGTGTCTGAATGTCTCCAGAGCCCTCAGGAGCCCTGCTATTTGAGGCAATATTTACTCAGCATATAAATGCACTACCTTCTCCCCAGCATGGGACATGACTCCTGGGGATGAGCCTCCTGGGCACCAAGGGATTACTACAAAGCACCAGCTAGCAATGCAACTGGAAAAAGACCTTGACCAAAAGGGGGAAAGGGTAAAGACAATGAGTTTATATGGCTAAGAGTCTTCAAATTAAGTCAGGAGGTCATTCCAGAGGTTATGTTTATGCGCTTTTTAGCAGGATGTCATTGACTGCCAAAGTAAACACTGCCTCAAGTATATAATTTTAATACTAATACTATACAAATATTATCAAAATTATTATAAATAAAGTTTTGTGTATTTGTTGGAATATGGGGAAATATAATTTTTGTATGTTTTATTTAGTAATTTTTCAGAAATAGAAGGGATCTAGTTGATTTCCTGAAAAGAAATGACTGATTGCATAATTCACAGCTAATCCAAAATGTTGATTTTAGGAAGAAGCCAACAAGTTCTTGAAACTGCAGATGATTTGGTAAGAAGGTGCTTAGGAATCAGAGTTGTACGATACACAGAAACAGTTTAAATTAGCTAATGCATCCCATGCATCCAAATGCAACATTTTCAAATTCTCAGAGAACTCTTGGGTTGTGTGGCCTTATTTCCCTTGTATTAGATAAGTAGAGTGAGATTTGTGAATTTCTCTTATGATCAGACTAATATTTCAAGAGATATGCCAATAAACATTGGACTGCCCCCCATCTCAGTTGGCTGTAATAAAGTCTAGAACATTTTGATTTCAGTCTTATA
This sequence comes from Cabassous unicinctus, assembly GCA_029593785.1. Lineage (NCBI taxonomy): Eukaryota > Metazoa > Chordata > Mammalia > Cingulata > Chlamyphoridae > Cabassous > Cabassous unicinctus. The sequence goes on from JAQZBX010000255.1 coordinate 108,291, forward strand.
AGAACTTGAGAGTTAATCTGGAAAAACTAAAGTAACATGATCATTGTTTTAGTTTCCTAGGCTGCTCAAGTAAATATCATAAAATGGGTCAGGTTAAACAATGGGAATTTATTTGTTCACTGTTTTGAGGCTAAAAGAAAGTATAACTCAAGGCATCATCAAAGCACTGCTTTCCTTCTGAAGACTGTGGCATTCTGGGGCTGACTGCTAGCAATCTTTGGTCCTTAACTTGTTGCAAGGCAAGGTACTTAGCAGCCTCTCTTGGCCTCTATTTTCTCTTCTGAGTTTCATTGATTTCATCTTACTTCCTATGGCCTTCTCTCACTCTTCCTGAATTTCTGTTTATAAAGGTCTCCAGTAATAAGATTAAGATCCATTCTGAGTGAGGTGGGCCAAGCCTTCTTAACTGAAGTAATCTCACCAAAGTTCCTACTTACAATGAGCTCACACCCACAGGAATGAATTAACTAAAGAAAGTGTTTATCTGGAGTACACACATCTTCAAACCACCATAATAATACTGTCCTAAATTATGGAATCCAAAACTCAGTACAGATTAATTTAAAGCTAATTGTGAAATCTCATTAAATAAAAATAATTTTATTTTTACACTATCCATTAAAGGTATTCTTTAAAATAATCAGAACTTAAATATCTTAGTCTGTGACATGAGAATTTCTATTAATAATTCAGTTTAAAATCCTGGAATCTCTTATAAATTCCAGTATTATAATATTATTATTATAAATAATAATAACACTTTAGTACTGTTGAATTTGTTGAGGAAAAACTTAATGGAATAGAATAGAGAGACTATGAGTAAACCCAAATACAAATGAAGGCTTATTATAATCAGTAAAAAGAAGTTCTTTGAAATGAGTAGAAAAAAATGAATTATTCATAAAGTCTTTTGGAATAATAGGTCAGACACTTTTTCAGAGAGTAGGAAGGTGGATCACTGTTCAGCTCTTTACAACATGGAGCATTATAGCTAGATAAAGAATGGAGGGTAAAATATAAAAACACAATATATAAGAAGAAAACACAGGAGATTAAAAATGCTTTGTGTAGTGGGCTTTTGTCATACTACAGAAGATATAACATTTAAAAGCCATTAAAGAAATAAGAGAAATGCATATAATGTATCTGAAATCTATTAGGAACTCATACCTATAGACTACAGATTGAACTAGTCTGAAAAGTGACGAAAGTATCCAGCATACATGCATAGGTAAGCCTCACTTCCGTAAAATATCACCTTGCCATAATATTCCCATAACTAACTAAAGGTAGTCTCATACATACTCTTGAATCTTTCCTTCACTTTTGTTCCACTATGTCATATCTCCCATTGATGCCCACTGTCTATCATTGTCACTGCCACCACATGCAGTCCATGAGAAAGAAGATGTCTTGCCAAGGGCTGTCTTCTGATGCTTTTAGCGATTAGAACTTTGGGGTAAAGATCCTATTTTGAATTCCTGCAAAAAATCTGAGACAAGAATATGACTGCAATGAGTTTGTATGGAAGTTGATTTCAGGAAGCATAAGGAGGAAGTGTAGAAGTGAGATGGAAGATAGAAAGCCATTAAAGGGGACATAGTGAGTGTGTTCTGCTGCAGGAGTGTAAGGAGTATATATTACAGTAGTATGCTGTAATGAGTGAGCACCTGGGGCACACTCTCCCTGAGATACTCTGAAAATTGGGGTGAAGTGCACCTCAGAATTACCCCAGTGAGAGCAAGGATGCATGCTTCAGAAAGAAGATAACAGCCTCAGAGCAGGACACAAGAAGCCATCTATGTCTTCCTGCAGGGAGAAATCCACATCATCTGGAAATATTTGGGATAGGCTTAGGGAAATAGGCAGATCACCCACAGCACAATGCAGTGACAGAGTCTTACATGCAGGCCTCATTGCACTGTCAGCTGGCCAAAGTGGGGATGACATCCTCTTCCAAGTCCCATGTGTCCAATATTATCACTTGGGTGCCAAAGCAATGCATCCCTACTCCTGTGCCCTGGAGAATCTTTGCTGAAAACAAGGACTTAGCCTACAGATAGGAGTCCCTCAGACTGGACATGGAAACTGATAACATACTTTCTTCCCCATCAGAGTTTCTTTCCATCAGTGATGAGAAAACCAAATGGTTTTCAGCCAAAATATAAATTCTAATTTGTGAATACTCCCTGTTCCACCAAGGTATTTGACAGACATATTCAGACACCAGGCCTACATACAAATTTAGGATTGAAATGGAATCATTATGGGTTTCTGTACATACATATATACCATATATTACATAGTACATATCATATATGCTCTAATTGGAATGCAAAAAATAATATATGAAATTAATAAAAATCTTTTTCTATCTTACCACTAAAAACTGAGAAAGAACAGAAGACTCTAATCCAGAACAGATGTCATAGCTCCCAAGTTAATGGACTGAAAATAATTTCTTTCTTGGGAGGATTTTTGATAGTAAGCAAAAGTTTAGAGTGAAAACCGTAATAGTTAGCTGCTGCATAATGGTTTAATTTGAGGGCCTCATTTTATGTATGAGGTTCAGTGCAAATTTTGAGTTTCTGGTTTTTCTGAAGGATGCAGCATGAGCAACTTTCTGGGGTTTGGAATATAAATTTCCCCAATAATTTCTGTGCTTAACTCTGGTTCTCAATTCAGAGTGAAAATCATTCTCTCAAAATTGGAGAAGTTCTGGCCAGAAGACAGGCTTCCCAACTACTCAACGTGCTTTTAAAGAGTAGTGAAGATCTAGAGCACTCAAGACTTTCTTCCAGACAGGCATATCTCAGGAGTTGAAATGTGTGAAAGAAAGTGTGCAAATAGCTAGCATGATATCCCCAGGAGAGTAAGAGTGAGGAGTGGTTTCCTTGTCAGAGAGGTTTCCGTATGTGCATTTGGCTTCTGTCCTTACCAGCATCTCTGTCATCTCAAAGAGGGGGTGGATTTCTTGCTCCCTGGGAAATGAAATCCTGAAGGAGGAGTTAAACACACGCCACAAAAATGCACATATAGCCACTCAATATTATTGTAACATCTCATTTTCTGTCTCTCTCTTTTTGAAGCAATTAACCTAAGAGATACAAAGAATTTTCATTTGAGATAGACTATGTTGTTAAAAATGACATCTCTGCTGACCCTGAATTCAGAATTTGTTTCAGAAGCAAGAATGACAACTGAATGTCAATTCCCAGAGAAAGAGAAAACAAGGCTACTATTTTAGACCAATCTTAAATCTTTAGAGGAGGCTAAAGTTTTGACTGTGTGAGACATTATGCAATCAAAACTAAAATATTTTCATTCTTGATTATATAGTCAAAGTTTATAAGTCATGTAATAGATTAAAGACTGTCTAAATTTTCTCGGGTTAATTTCCCAAAAGGTCACCTTCACATAATTTTGGTATATAATTGAAAATTATAATTTGGCTTTTATCACTCACTCTAATTGTTCTCATGACTGTCAATCTTGTTGCTACATATCTGAATATGCCCTACCTGCCCATATTTTTACCAACCACTAAACCTCTGGCTCACTATCTTGCAGATGAAGTGCCTTGTATAAATTCCTTGAATAAACCACTTTTTCCCACCTTTGCACATGCTGTTCCCTCTAAATAAAATATTCTTCCCCTGCATCACATAGTTTGATTCACATACTTCATCTCAGCTCAAACATCACCTCAAAGAGACCTTCTATAATCATCCAACAGAATACCACGCTTCATTATTTAAATTTAAGCACCCATGTGTTTCTTTCCTAGCAATTATCACTACTGATAGTTGGACAGTTTTTTTTTTTTCATTATTTTTTAAATTAGAGAATATGTAGGTTTACAGAAAAGTCATGTAAAAAATACAACATTCACATATACTCCCCTATTATTGACACTTTGCATTAGTGTGGTATCTTTGTTATAAGTTTTGAAAGAATATTAAAACAGTACTAGTAACTATAGCCCATAGTTTACATTCAGTTTATTTTCCCATATACCACCCTATTACTTACATCTTGTATTAGTGTTGTACATTTGTTATGATTTATGAAAGAGCATGCTTTTACTTGTAATATCAACCCCAGTCCATCATCCACAACAGTGTTCCTGTGATATACAGTCCCATGTTTTCACTTCTAACTTTCGTTCTAGTAACATATTTTACCCAAACTTTCCCCTTTCAACCACATCTACATACATAATTCAACACTGATGAATACACTCACAGTACTGTGCTACTGTCACCACCATCCATTTCAAAATCTTTACAATAAATGTAAATAGAAAATCTGCACAAATTAAGCATCAGCTCCCCATCCTATACTCCCAATCTATCCCCTGGTAACCTATATTCTCGAATCGAGCTCCATGAGTTTGCTTATTATAATTCATATTAGTGAGATGATATAATACTTGTATTTTTGTGTATGGCTTCTTTCACTCAGCATAAAATCCTCAAGGTTCATTCATGTTGTCACATATATTAGGACTTCATTCTTTTTTACAGCTGAATGATATTCCATTGTATGTATATATAAAACATTTTATTTATCCATTCGTTGGTTGATGGACAGTTGGGTTGCTTCCATCTTTTGGCAATTGTTAATAAATTCACTATGAATGCATATGTATGTGCAAATATCTGTTTTGAATCCCTGCTTTCAATTTTGGGTATATATCTAGTAGCGGGATTACCCGATCATATGGTAATTCGATACATAATTTCCTCAGGAACTGCTAAATGTCTTCCCACCAGAAATGAATGATTGTTCTTATTTCTCCACATCCTTTCTAACACTTGTAATTTTTTATAATCATAACCATTCTAATGGGTGTGAAATGATATCTCATTGTGGTTTTGATTTGCATTTCCCTAATAGCTAGTGATGTTGAGCATCTTTTTATGTGCTTTTTAGGGATTTGTATATCATTTTTGGAGAAATGTCTTATCAAGTCTTTTGACTATTTTCAGTTGGGTTGTTCGTCTTTTTTATTGTTGTGTCATAGGATTTATTTATATATTCCATATATTAAACCCTTACAGGACAGATGGTTTCCAAGTAATTTCCCCATTAAGTAGCCTATATTTTCACTTTCTTGACCAAGTTCTTCAATGCTCAAAAGTGTATAATTTTGAGGAGGCCCCATTTATCTATTTTTTTCTTTCAATGCTTGTGCTTTGGGTATAAAGTCTTGAGAAACCATTGCCTATCATAAGATCCTAAAAATGCTTCCCTATATTTTCTTTTATGAGTATTATATTCCTCACTCTTATATTAAGGTCTTTGATACATTTTGAGTTAATTTTTGTGTATGGCATGAGACAGGGGCCCTCTTTCCTTCTATTGCATATAAATATCCAGTTTTCCCAGCACCATTTGTTGAAGAGGCAGTTCATTCCAATTGTGAAGACTTGGCAGCCTTGTCAAAAATCAATTGGTCACACTAGCTGTTAGGGAAATGCAAATCAAAACAACAATGAGATATCATCTAACATTGCATAGAATGTGGCCATTATTAAAAAACAGACAACAATAAGTGCTGGAGAGGATGTAGAGAAATAGGAACCCTCCTTCACTGTTGGTGGGATTGTAAAATGGCATAGCCTCTGTGGAAGACAGTTTGGTGGTTCCTCAGGAAGCTACATATAGAAATGCCATATGATCCAGCAATTCCTGTACTAAGACTATATCCAGAAGAACTAAAAACTATGACACAAACATCTGCACACTGATATTCATAGTGGCATTATTCACAACTGCCGAAAGAAGGAAACAACCCAAGTGTCTATCAACCAGTGAATGGATAAACAAAATGTGGTATCTACATACAATGGAATACTATGCTGCAAGAAAAAATGAAATTGGGACACATATGATAACATGGATGAATCTTGAAGACATTATACTAGGCGAAGTAAGCCAGACACAAAAGGACAAATATTGCATGTTCTCATTAATATGAACTAAATACGAAGAATAAACACATGGAGTTAAAACCTGGAGTACAGGTTATTAGGAGATAAGAGGGGGTTTGATAAGAAATACTGATAATGTGTGTAGAAGTTTTAATTAACTTGACTGTAAGTATGTGGAAATGGTTAGAATTGATGGTAACACATTATAGTGAGATGTTGCTGGTTTATAAATGGGATTCTGGCTGAAAAGGGTAGTCTAGGGAAGTAAATGTCAATAGAAAGAATGATAAAGAATAATCTAGGGACTGAATAACACAGTGAACCCAGAGGTGGATGAGAATTGTGGTTCACAGTACAGATGAAAGAGTGTCCTTCTATGAGCTAGAGGAGATGTACATCAAAATTGCAGTGTGGTGGGAATGTGGAAAAGCATGGGAAAACTACATTTGCTGTGACCTATAAAATGTGGTTAACAGCAATACTATAACATTCTTGCATCAATGACAAAGACGTACTCTGTTGATAATGGAGGGGTATGGAAAAAGTGTTCCATACATACGCTATGCATCTTGGTTGGTGGTAATAGTCTGATGATATTATCTCATAATCTGTAACAAATGTTCCACCACATTGTGGTGTGTTGGTGATGGGGCATTGTATGGGAACTCTACACATGTGCATGATCATTTTGTAAGTTTGCAACCTCTGTAATAAAAATATAATTTTAAAAAATAAGGTGGGTTGGGGAAAATACACCAAATGTAAGAGGGACTATAGTTAGTAGTAATGTTTTGACGATGTTCTTGCATAGTTTGTAACAAGTGTTTCACAAAAATGCAGGGTGTTGGTGAAGGGGTGATGTGTGAGACCCTTGTATGATGTTATGCATGTTTGTTTTGTAAGTTCACAATCCGTACTATACACTTATTGTTTATGCATGTTCATATATGAATGACATACTTCAATAAAAATAATTAAAAATGTATATGATCTATATTCCAAAGAACATTTGATTTCTTTAAATACAATATCATGTAATTACCATAAAGAAAAAATCAATTGGTCATAGCTGTGAGGGTCTATTTCTGAACTCTCAATTCAATTTCATTGGTTGATATATCTATCCTTGTGTCAGTACTGTGCTGTTCTGACCACTGTAGCTTTGTAATATATTTTAGAGTCAGGAAGTTTGAGTCCTCCAACTTCATTCTTCTTTTTCAAGATTTTTTTTGGCTTTTCAGGACCTTAATTTTCCAAAGAAAATTTTATAGTTGGCTTTTCCATTTCTGCAAAAAAGTCTGTTGGAATTTTGATTGAGATTGTATTGAATCTGTAAATCATTTTGGGTAGAATTGACATCTTAATGATATTTAGTCTTCCAATCAATGAAAATGGAATGTCCTTCCATAAATTTAGGTTGTCTTTGATTACTTTTAGCAATGTTTTGTAGTTTTCTGTGTACAAGTCCTTTACATCCTTAGTTAAATTTATTCCCCTAGATATTTGATTCTTTTAATGACTGTTTTAAATGGAATTTTTTTTCTTGATTTCCTCCTCAGCTCACTAATTTCTAGTGTATAGAAACACTACTGATTTTTGTGTGTTGATCTTTTACCCCACCACTTTGCTGAATGTATTAGCACTAATAGCTTTGTTGTTGATTTTGTTTGACTTTCTATATACAGATCATAACACCTGAAAATAGTGAAAGTTCCACTTCTTCCCACCCAAATTGGATGTCTTTTCTTTTTCTTGCCTAATTGCTCTGGCTAGAGCTTTCAGTAAAATGTTGAATAACTGCAGTGACAGTGGGGATCCTTGTCTTTTTCCAGAACTTAGAGGGAAAGATTTCAGTCTTTCACCTTTGAGTATAATATTAGCTGTGGATTTTTCATATATGTTCCTTATAATGTCGAGGAAGTGTCCTTATACTCATACTTTTCTAAAGGTATTTATCAAGAAAGTATGCTGAATTTTTTCAAATGCCTTTCCTGAATCAATTCAGGTGATCATGTGTTTTTTTTTCCCTTCATTATGTTGACGTGATGAATTAAATCAACTGATTTTCTTATGTTGAACCACCTTGCATACCTAGGATAAAACCCACTTCAACATGGTGTATAATAATTTTGGTATGCTGTTGGATTTGATTTGCAAGTAGTTTGTTGATTATTACTGCATCAATATTTATAAAAGAAATTGATAAATAATTTTCTTTCCTTGTAATATCTTTATCTGGCTTTGTTATTAAGGTGATGTTGGGCTCATAGAATGAGTTATGTAGTGTTTCTTCATCTTCATTTTTTGGAAAAGTTTGAGGAGGATTGTTATTAATTCTTGTAATTATTGGCAGAATTCACCTGTGAAGCCATCTGGTCCTGGACTTTTTTTGTTGGGTGGTAATTGATGACTGATTCAATCCTTTCTTTGTAATTGCTTTGTTGAGGACTTCCATATCTTGTAGTTTCAGTGTAGGTTTTTCAAGTGTTTCTATCAATTTGTCCATTTCATCTAGGTTATATAATTTGTTGGCATACAGTTTTTCACAGTATTTTCTTATGATCATTTTTATTTCTGTGGAGTCAGTAGTAATGTCTCCCCTCTCATTTCTGATATCATTTATTTGAATCTTCTCTTTTTTCTTTATCAGTCTATTTAAGGTTTTGTTAATTTTATTGATCTTTCCAAAGAACCAACATTTGGTTTTGTTACATCTCTATTGTATTTTATTCTCAATTTCATTTATTTCTTCCCTAATCTTTGTTATTTCTTCCCTTCTTCTTGTTCTGGGATTAGTTTGCTATTCTTTTTCTAGTTTCTCCCAGGGTGCAGTTTGGTCTTTGATTTTATCTCTTTCTTCTTTATTTAATGTAAGCATTTACGGCTGTACATTTCCTTCTCAGCACTGCCTTTGTTGCATCCCGTAAGTTTTGATCTGTTGTGTTCTCATTTTCATTCATCTCAACATTTATTTATTATCCTTGAGTTTTCTTCTGTGACCCACTGATTGTTTAAGAGAGTTTTATTTAACTTCTATATATTTTTGGATTTTCCTTTGCTCTGCCAGTTCTTGATTTCCAGCTTCATTCCATTATGGTCAGAGAAGATGCTTTATATAATTTTAAACTTTCTAAATTTATTGACACTTGTTTCATGACCTAACATATGGTCTATCCTGGAGAATGACCATGTGCACATGAGGAGAATGCATATATTGCTATTTTGTGGTTCAGTATTCTGTATATGTCTGCTAGATCTATTTCATTTTATCATATTATACAAGCTCTCTGTTTCTTTATTGATTTTTTGTCTAGATGTTCTATATATTGATGATGTTGTTGTATTGAAGTTTCCAACTACTATTGCAGAGGTGTCAGCTTCTCTCTCCATATTCATCAGTGTTTGCCTTTTATGTATTTTGGCGCATCATGTTTAATTGCATAAAGATTTATGATTGTCATTTCTTCTTGATAGACTGCCCCTTTTATTAGTACATGGTGTCTTTATTTGTCTCTCTTAACAGCTTTTGTGTTAGTCTGTTTTGTCCAATATTAGTATTGCTTCCCCAGCTCTTTTAAGGTTAGTATTTGCATGGAATATCATTTTCTGTCCTTTCACTTTCAATCTATTTGTGTCTTTGGGTCCAAGATGAGTTTGTTACAGCTGGATGATGTATTTTAAAAAATACACTTTGCCACCCTGTGTCTTCTGTTTGGGAAGTGTAGTCCATTAACATTCAGTGTTATTACTGTAAAGGCAGTATTTACTACAGCCATTTTGTCCTTTAGTATTTATATGTCATATCTCTTTTCTCTCTCTTTTCCCATATTCCAACTTCCTTTTCTGTGTAGTTATCTTTTGTGATGTATCTGATTGATCCCTTTCTCATTTCCATTTCTATATATTTTTAAGGAAATTTCTTTGTGGTTACCCTGGGGTTTATATTACACAACCTATATCTATAATCTATACTTGAAAATATATCAACTTAGCTTTGATGGCATACATGTTCTCTGCTACCACATCCCTGTTCCCCTCTTTATGTTGTTTTTGTCCCACTTTATAACTTATACATCCATTATCAGGAAATATGCTTTTTTTTCTCATTCAATTATATTATGATGCTTATATGAATTAAAAAGTAGAGTTGTATATGAAGCATATAGTATTATTTGGTTTTGAATTTACCCTTTTAGTTACCTTTACTGATGATCTTCATTACACTACTCCAAGCTACTCTCTACTGTATTTTCCTTTTAACCTGTATAGCTCCCGTTACTAATTCTTGTAGGTCAGTTGTCTTGTTGACAAACTCTCTCAGTTTCTGTTTATCTGTAAATACTTTAAAAGCCCTCATTTTTAAAGGACAGTTTTGCTGAATACAGAATTTTTGGCTGTCAGTTTCTCTTCAGTTCTTTAAATATATCATACCACCACCTTCTTTACTCCATGATTTCTGATGAGAAATCAACACTTTATCTTTTTGAGAATCCCTCATATGTGAGGAATTGCTTTTCTCTTGATGCTTTCCTAACTCTCTCTTCATCTCTGGCATTTGACATTTTGATTACTTTGTGTCTTGGGGTAGGCCTATTAGTGTTTATTCTATTTGGAATATGTTGTGCTTCTTAGACATGTATATTTCATAGAAGATGGGAAGTACTTAGCCATTGTTTCCTTAAATATTCTTTCTGCCCTCTTTCCTTTTTCTTCCCCTTCTGGAGAACCCATAACATGTATGTTTGTGTGTTTTGTGCTGTCACTCAAATCCCTGAGAGACTGCTAAAATTTTTCTATTACTTTCTCTTTGTTTGTCTGAATGTACGATTTCATTTGTCCTGTCTTCTAGCTCCCTGAATGGTTTTTCTGCCCATTCAAATTTGCTGTTGTATGTCTCTAATTTATTTTTATCCTGACTTTTGTTCTTTTCATCCCTATAATTTTTGTTATATTCTTTTTCATACTTTCAAATTCTTCTTTATGTTCATGCACTTTTTCTTTAATATCCTTCATTTCTTTATGCATATTTTCCTTCATCTCCTTGAATTGCTTTAGGAGATTTGTTAGAAATTCTTTGATTGCTCCAACTTTGGAGTCTCCTCTGAAGTTTTAATTTGTACCCTTGACTGAGCCATATCTTCTTGTTTCTTAGTATAGCTTGTGATTTTTTTGCTGATATCTAGGCATATGATTCTTTTGATGGTTAACTCTGAAAGTATGTTTGTCCCTCGTGTGTAGAGTTTATTGTTGATTGGCTTTGTGATAAGCTTCTTCTTTGACATTTGTTCTAACTTCCTCTAGAACTTTAGCATGTTTCTTCAGATTTTCTCAGCTCTTCTTCATCTTATTCATGTACTGGTTATGTGGTGCATTTTTTAAGATTGGAACTAAATGTAATTTTTAAGATTAGAATCGTGGAGTCCAATTTTTTTGTGCAATTGTTTCGCCTCCTCTTTTCCTTAATGGGAATCTTGCTCTGTTTGTTTTTGTGAAGACTTTTCTCTCCAGCTCCTACAATTTGTTTAAATTCTCTCCCTTATTGAGTGCCCCATTTTTCTTACACTTTCCACTTCTGGGACCCTTCCTATCTTACAGCAGTTCAGTTTAACCTACCTGCCTTTTTTTTCCCCATTAGGCCTCTGATATTTCCCCATTAGGGTGTCCTGTCCCAGGGAGCAAGAGCATGTCAATCCAGAAAGGTGGGTCAATACGGAAAAGTCCATTTTACCTTTAGGTGGTCCAGCTGACTGAAACTGGACTGATTGAGAGCAGAGCAGTTCTTACCAGCCTTAATATCATGGTCTCTCCCTTCCCCCCTGCTGGGGTCCCTTTTGTATTCAGCACTCCTCAGCAGCATGTGTTCAGCCCTGTGTCCCTGCGGTCTTAGGTGCCTGTATTTGCATGGAGTTCTAACTCATTGCTGTCAGTCTAAAGACTCCATCCACAGTGGGAGAGACCCAGGCTATCTGCATTTTTGTGACTCCCAAGCTGCATGGAAACAAGTGAGGAGAAGGAGAAAGGGAGTGAATCAGATGTCAGGGATGGAATTCTCCACCTGAGTTTTTCTGTTTCTTGATTCAGCATTCATGGAGTCCTTCTGCAGTCTCCAGGCCAGAGTTTTAAGCAAATGGGGTTTGTCCATTTATTCACAAATCTCAGGGGAGGCTTTTACAGGAGATATCTTATGTCACCATGTTGATGACATCTTATAGTTGGACAGTTTTTACATGTACTTTGTTATGGTCAGTCTCTTCAGATGGAGCAGGATGTGAGCTTAGCTTCTTTTGCACTGTATATATAGCCCACCTCAGTGACTGGTGTATACCAGGTGATCAGTTATTTAAAAAAATAAATCAGTAGCTAAATTCATTTAAACTTCAATGTAACTTGTGTTCTTTGAGTCCTGCTGCAGTAAAAATAAGGATGAATGGAAATCTTCTGCATTCTAAAGAGTTTATAATATTCTGGTATCAATATTCTAGCAAACAATATATAGATACTGTATTAGTCAGTCAAAGGGGTGCTGGTGCAAAATACCAGAAATTGGTTGGTTTTAATAAAGGGTATTTATTTGGGGTCGAAGTCCACAGTTACCATGCCATGAAGCATAAGTTTCTGCCCTCACCAAAAAGTCCACCGCCACGTGTTGGGTCAAGATGTCTGCTGATGTCTGCCAAGAATTCAGGCTTCTTGGGTTCCTCTCTTCCAGGGGCTCCATTTCTTTCTGGGCTCAACTCGTCTGTTTCCTCCACTAGGTCAGCTGTAGACTATGAGGTTCTCTAGGCTTTACCTTTCTACACAAGGCCAGCTGTGAACAGTAAGGTGAATGGCTCGTCTAATTTCCCGGGTCCTTCTCTCCTTCCTCGCGACCAAGCTCCTCTGTGTGCTTACCTCTTGGGACTCCAGCATCAGAACTCCAACATCAAAATTCCAACTCACTTCTCTTCTCTGTCTTGTAGTTTTATCTCTGAGTCCCCGCCTACCAAGGGGCAGGGACTCAACATCATACTGACGTTGCCCAATCAAATCCTTAATCATAACTTAATCATGCCCAGAGGAACAGACCAGTTTACAAGCATAATCCATATCTATTTTTTGGAATTTGTAACTCTATCAAACTGCCACAGATACATAGATAGATCAATAGATCAGTGGATAGATATATAAACCCACACCAAGATAGATCATAGTTATACAGGTACACAATCCAAAAATGGGGAAAAATCCATGATTTGTAAATGGTACCAACTAGTGTTAAATAACTTTACTGGGAAGAAATGTATTTCTGACTGGGAAAATCAGGGAAGACCACATGGAAATTTGATATGATCCTTTCAGGATAGATTTACTAATCCAGTCAATGTGTGACTAAGGCATTCCAGGTGAAGAACACTATAAGTTCAACCCTAAATGCAAAAGGTACAGAGTCTGAAATATATCAGTTATTTGTTTCATCATGGTGTATTAAATGAAAAGGAATAATGAGGAATTTAGCTGAAGAAGTGAGCAGACTGGACTTCATTTAGCAGAAAACAAGAGTGAAAGGTAAAGAGGTGCACATTGAACGCTTTTAAGTAAGCATGCAGCACTATTTAAAATTGTGGATGCAGAGATATCAAAGCATGAGATAAAGCACAGAATCATAGAGAACAAAGAAATTTTAGAGAATGAGTACCAAACCAAAGGAGATATTAGCAGAAGAGAAAGAATCAACAAAAATGTTAATACAATGCTAAAAGAGAGGCCAAGAGAGATAAGGACTAAGACAAGATGTTTGAACTTGTTGATTCTAAGATCACCAATGATTCTTGAAAGAGCCATTTCCATAGAATGATGGAAGTAGAAACTAAAGAATAGGAATGTGGTTGGAGAGAGGAGGGATGGTGAAAAACTGGAGGCAGAATGGTTTGAATTTTCACTCAATATGTGTGGTAAAAAATAAGATGTCAACAGGATGAAAGCTATAAGGTTCAGTAATGATATTTGAGGGAGCTTTTTCATGGACCATAGGATTTTGATCTTTTATATTCTTTAAAGCCATCTAATACTATTCCAGGGATCAAATAAATATAATACTTATTAATCAATTAGTTGCTATTAAGGTTGGCCCAATTAAAATTGTGTCTATGTGAAATTATTGAGGTCAAATTAAGTTAAAGGATATCAGGGCAATCTTGTATTCTCATAGAGACTTCTGAGAAAAGAATATAGTGTTACATAACCACTCAGCTACTTAATAGCACACTTTTTTGAGAAAACCATGTGTGGCAATTTAGAGCTTTTGTGGACCCAAGAAAATCATATACTTAGGGTTAATTCATTCTGTCCTTGTAAACCTATTGTAGGTGGGACTTTTTGATTAAATTACTTCAGTTAAGGTCCTTTGAGTAAACAGAAGGACCCAAGGTAGGTCTTAATCCTCTTACTGGAATCCTTTATAAACAGAGGAATAAAAAGCCAAAGACACAGAAAAATGCAGCAAAGACAGATTAACCCAGAACTAGAGAGAAAGCCTTGGTAGCCAGAAGCTGAGAGGAAGCCAATTTAGCGAGAAGCTGAAAGAAATGAGGTCCAGGGGAGAGGGAAGAGATGAGGGGACACCACCATGTACCTGCTCACCCACAGCTGCAGCTTTGGAAGAAAGCATCTTCTGATGATGCCTTCATTTGTACACTTTAATGGCCTCAGAACTGTAAGCTTTTTAAATTAATAAATCCCCATTGTAAAATCCAACCCATTCCTGGTATCTTGCTCTCAGCAGCTTTTAGCAAACTAAAACACATGGCTAAGCTTCAGATTCTTCATCCTTAAATTGGGGAAGATAGTACCCAATTGGTGGTATTGGGCCAAGGATTTGAAGTACTAATGTATCTTAAAAGTATTTTGTAAAAGACAATAGTATAACAATGAGTGATAATAAAATAATAGTGAGAAAATATAAGACTAGATATGGAATTTTCCTTTCAGAATTAATTTTTGAACTCCAAATATTTCACAGTTGCATTTTCTCAATATTTTTAGACCACCCCAATCAGGCTAGGTCAATGTAGGACACAAAGATTAACCTCGCTCCAACCCAGTGGATTTACATCCTGCCTCAGTGCTGGCCACATTTTGTAATTTTACGCTCAATTAACATCTGGTTAGAACTTGTTCAGTTAATAAAGTGCTTGCCTCTGAATATAAATCATGGGACTCTTTCACCACAGCTTGGATTCTTTCTGATTTGGGATGCTTTCTGAACATAAAAATGTTCTTTTTCCATCCTAGTTTGCATCATTCAACTGGGTTCCTGCTGTGAATTGTCATTGTAATGGCAGCTCCCACTGAGAGGAATACCAGTCCCTCTTACAAAATGGAGTGATTAAAGCAGACAGACATTTCTAAATGCTGCTTTTAAAACATCCCTTTTACAAAATCCATAAGAACATTTCCATATAATTAATATTTATTTAACTACCATGATTTCTTAATGAAATTCATCTTTAAAGACTGTTTGCTTGCAAGTGCCCAAATAAAATTAGAAAAAAAAAATCATCATTCTCTCCAAGTATACCTACTCAACTCTAAACACAGCTCATCTTGTGAAAATAGAAAAGCAAGGTGGACATACTGATTTTTTGCATTGTGTAATAAAAAATAATTGGCTGCTTTAAATACTTTTTAATTAGGTTATAATAACATTAAGGAAATCAAATTTCTACTGTTTCAGCTATTAAACAGATGGATTTGGTATAAGACTTTGTTTCAAAGACTGCACACTTGCCATACTCTCCTGGATCATGACAAATTTAGGTAAATTTTGCAAGTAGATGTAAATAGAATAATTTTTCAAGGGTCCAACAAATTTTCTTTGATCTAATAATGCTGAGAATTTTTTTTCAAAACATGGAGTAAGGGAAGAAAGAAGTTACCAAATTGGGAACTATATTAGACAATGTAGATCTGATTGGTAGTTCTGTTATGCTTGCATTCTAAATAAGGCAATGTTACTAATTTAAGGAGACATTCCTCTTTTGAAATTTCTTTTTTCTTTATTAGCATTGACAACATTTGTTCTTTCTGGTTCTTTGTGCTCATGGAAATATCATGGGATTCATTACTGAGGCATATTTCTGTCTTTGGTATTAGCTATTATGCTTTATTTCTTCCTTTCCATGAGAATATTATTAAATGTAACCTGTGGTGATAGTCTTTTCCTTTCTATATTACTTTAGAGATTTCTTTCATGAAAC
>JAQZBX010000256.1:0-57012 GCA_029593785.1 Cabassous unicinctus
TCCTAAGAGAACACAGACAATAACAAGGAAATAGAAAAAGAGGAATGAAGTGTCAAAGTAAAACATTACTACAAACACAAAAACTTCAACAAAATAAAACCCTGACTAGAAAGAGAAGCTAACCAACTGAATAAACCAATCAAGATAAACAGATGCATAGATACCAACAAAAATTACAAGCCATACTAAGAAACAGGAAGACATGGCCCAGTCTAATGAAGAAATAAAAAAACAGGAGGAGGTGCAGAATATGGAAAAACTAATCAGAAATGTCCAAACAAGTATAATGAATCAACTTAATGAAGTGAAGAAAGAGATTAAGCATATTAAGAATACACTGGGAGAACATACCGAAGAAATTGTAAACATACATAAAAAGATAACAGAAATGATGGTGATGAAGGGCACAATGCAAAAAATCAAAAATACACTGGAGGCAAATAACAGCAGATTTGTACAGGCAGAGGAAAAAATTAGTGATGTGGAAGACTATATCAGAAATCAGACAGATGGTAGAACAGGTAGATAAAAAGATAGAAAATTAGTGATGTGGAAGACTATATCAGAAATCAGACAGATGGTAGAATAAGTAGATAAAAAGATAGAAAACATCCAGCAGGGCCGTAGGGACTTGGATGACAAAGCAAAATGAACAAACATATGCATTATAGGCACTCCAGAAGGAGAAGAAAAGGGTAAGGGGGCAGATTGACAAACATGGATGTACATGTCTAGGAAGCACAGCACACCCCAAACATATAAATCCTAACAGGCCTTCCACAAGACATATAGTGATCAAACTGTCCAATACTCAATACAAAGAGGAATAATGAAAGAAGCAAGAGAAAAGAGATCCATCACATACAAGGGAATCTCAAAAAGATTAACTGCTGATTTCTCATCTGAAATCATAGAGGCAAAAAGGCAGTGTAATGACATAGTTAAGGTGTTAAAAGAAAAAACCTTCTATCCAAGAATTTTCTATCCAGCAAAGCTGATATTCAAAAATGAGAGAGAGTTCAAAATATTCACAGATAAACAGAAATTAAGAGATTTTGTCAATAAGAAACCTGCCCTTCAAGAAATACTAAAGGGAGTTCTGCAGGTTGAAAGGAAAAATCAGGAGAGAGACAGTGGGAGCAGAGTGTAAGAATAACTAAAATGATAAAAAGAGAAATAAAAACAGAATATAGTATACATAAACCTAAATATAATGTGGCTAATGTAAGTAATTCCTTGACAATAATAACATTGAATGTTAATGGCTTAAACTCTTCAGTCAAGAGATGCAGATTGGCAGAATGGATAAGGAAATCTGACTCATCAATATGCTGTCTACTAAGAAACTCACCTTAGACACAAGGACACAAGAAGTCTGAAAGTGAATGGTTGGAAAACAATTTTATATGCAAAAAAATAACCAAAAAAAAAAAAAAAAAAAGGCAGTAGTAGCTATACTAATATATGAAAAAATAGGCTTTAAATGCAAAACTATTGTAAGAGACAAAGAAGGCCACTATATATTAATAAAAGGGATAATCTATCAAGAAGAAAGAACAGTCATAAACATTTATGCACATAACCAGAGTGCCTGAAAATATATGAGGCAAACACTGAAAAAACTAAGTGGAGAAATAAATGCCTCTACAATTATAATAGTGGAATTAATACAACATTATCACCATTAGACAGAACATATTGACAGAAAATCAATAAATAAACAAATACCTTGAATTATACATTAGAGGATCCGGACCTAAAAGACATACAGAACATTCCACCCAAATAGAGCAGGATATATATTCTTCTTGAGCGCACATGGATCATTGTCCCAGATAGACCACATTCTAGGCCAAAAAACAACTCTCAATGAAGTCAGAAAGATTGAAATTATACAAAGTAATTTCTCTGACCACAATGGAATGAAGCTGGAAATCAGTAAGGGCCAGAGAACTGGATTAGGCACAAAGATATGGAATATAAACAACACACTCTTAGACAATCAGTGGTTCAAGAAGGAAATTGCAAAAGAAATCAATAACTACCTTGAAATAAATGAAAATGACAACACAATGTACAAAAACCTATGGGAAAGAGCAAAAGCTATACTGCATAGCCATAAATGCCTATATTAAAATAAAGAGAAAGAGCTAAAATCAAAGGCCTAACTGCACACCTGGAGGAATTAGAAAACGAATAACAAACTAAACACAAAGGAAGTAGAAAGAAGGAAATAACAAGGATTAGAGCTGACTAAATGAAATTGAAAATAAGAAAACACTAGAAAAAATAAAACCAAATGCTAGTTCTTTGCAATTTGTAAAATTGACAAATCCATAGCTAGACTAACAAGGAAAAAATGAGAGAAGATGCAAATACAGAAATTAAGAAATAAGGAAGGGGATATCACCATTGTTTCCACAGAAATAAAGAGTATCATAAGAGGATACTTTGAAAACTTGTATGCCTACATGATGGCTAATTTAGAGGAAATGGACAAGCAGCCTACATTGATGAAAGAAGAAATGGATGAAATCAACAGACCAATCACAAGCAACGAGATTGAATTAGTCATCAAAAACCTCCCAACAAAGAAGAGCCCAGGACCAGATGGCTTCAGAGGTGAATTCTACCAAACATTCCAGAAAGAACTAACAGCAATCTTGCTTAAAATCTTCCAAAAAATAAAAGTGGAGGGAACATTGCCTAACTCATTCTATGATGCCAGCATTCCCTAATACCAAAGCCAAAGATGCCACAAAAAAGAACAACTATAGAACAATTTCTCTAATGAATCTAGATGCTAAAATCCTCAACAAAATACTTGCTTATCATATTCAACAACATATCAAATGAATTAGACAACATACCCAAATGTGTTTCATCACTGGTATGCAAAGATAGCTCAACATAAGAAAAATAAGCAATGTAATACACAACATAAATAGATTAAAAGAAAAAAAATCACATGGTCATCTCTATAGATGCAAAAAAAGCATTTGACAAAATACAGCACTCTTCCTGATAAAAACACTTCAAAAGATAAGAATAGAATGAAACTTCTTCAACATGTTAAAGGGTATAAATGAAAAACCCATAGCTAACATCATATTCAATGATGAAATCCTAAAACTTTCCCTCTAAGACCTGGAACAAGACAAGGATGCCCACTGTCACCATTCTTATTTAACACTGTATTAGAAGTACTTGTTCAAGCACTTAGGCAAGTAAAAGATATAAAAGGCATCCAAATCGGAAAGGAAGAAGTAAAAACTTCACTATATGCAGATGACAAGATGCTATACATAGGAAGCCATGAGAAAGCTACAACAAAACTTCTAGAGGTTATAAATGAGTTCAGAAAAGTGGCAGGTTATAAGATTAATGTGCAAAAATAGTAGCATTTCTGTACAGCAATAATGAGCAATCTGAGGAAGAAATCAAGAAAAAATCCCATTTACAATAGCAAATACAAGAATCAAATACCTAGGAATAAATTTAACTGAAGATGTAAATGACTTATGCTGCCAAAACTACACAACACTGTTAAAGGAAATCAAAGAAGACCTAAATAAATGGAAAAATATTCCCTGCTCATGGATAGTAAAACTAAACTTCATTAAGATGTCGATCCAACCCAAACTGATTTACAGATTAAACACAATCCCAATAAAAATTGCAACAGCATATTTTACTGAATTTGAAAAGCTAACTATGAAATTTATTTGGAAGGTCAAAGAGCCTCAAATAGCCACTGACATATTGAAAAAGGAAAACTAAATCAGAGGAATCACACTAACTGACTTTATAACATGCTACAAATCTACAGTGGCCAATACTGCATGGTATTGGCACTAGGATAGATGTATTGATCAGTGGAACCAAATTGAGAGTTCTGATACACATCCTTGCATATATAGTCAACAGATATTCAACAAGGCCATCAAGCCCCCACAACAGGAAGAGAATGGCCTCTTCAAAAAATGGTGCTTGGAGAACTGGATATCCATATCCAAAAGAATGAGAAAGGATTATTCTGCCATGCCCTATACAAAAATTAACTCCAGATATGTCAAAGATCTAAATATAAAAGCAAAGACCATAAAGATCTTGGAAGATAATGTAGGGGAGTAGCTACAGGATCTTATATTAGGAAATGGTTTCATGAACGTCACACCCAAAATATGAGAACTGAAAGAAAAAATAGATAAATGAGACCTCCTCAAAATTAAAAACTTTTTCATCTCAAAGGATTTTGTCAAGAAAGTGAAAAGACAGCCTAAGCCTACTCAATGGGAGAAAATATTTAGTAACCATCTCTCTGAAAGGGGCTTAATATCTGGCATATCTGAAGAAATCCTACACCTTGAAAAAAAAAAGACTACAATCCATTTAAAAAATGGAAAAGTGATTTTAATAGACACTTCTCCAAAGAAGAAATACAAATGGCTAAAAAGCACATGAAATGCTGCTCAACATCACTAGTTATTGGGGGAATACAAATCAAAACTACAATGAGATATCATCTTACACCCTTTAGACTGGTGACTGTTTAAAAGAAAAAGAGGACTACAAGTGTTGGAGAGGATGTAGAAGAATGGGAACACTTATCCACTGCTGGTGGGAATGTAGAATGGCAGCCATTATGGAGGATAGTTTGGCAGTTCCTCTATAGAACTGCCATATGATCTAGCAATCCCACTGCTGAGTATATACCCAGAAGAATTGAAAGCAGGAGCACAAACAGATTTATGCACAACAATGTTCATAGTGGTATTATTCACTATTGCCAATAGTTGGAAACCACACAAAAGTCCATCAAAAGATGAATGGATAAACAAATTGTGGTATGTGCATACAATGGAATATTACTCAGCTGTTAGAAAGAATACAGTATTAACAAATGGGTTAATATGGATGAATCTTGAAGACCTTATATTGAGTGAAGCAAGCCAGGCACTGAAGGACAACTATTACATGAGCTTTCTGATATGAATTAAGCAAATTGAGCAGACTCACAGAGCTAGAGTCTGGAAGATAGGTTTACAGGAGACAGAAAGGGAGAAGAAAGTTGTGAGCCAATGCCCAAATGGGCAAAATCTATGATAAGGTAGAAAGGTGTTGTTGTGCAGTGGATGGGCATAACAGTGGTGCACTGATGCTATTGAGTTGGGCAGTACTGGTCTGTGAGGGGTGTTGGGTGGGGAGATTGGGTTGGATTGTCCATGGATCTTAGGGGAGTGTGGTGGAGGGAGCATGTGAACTCTGGGGATTTTCCGGTATGTGGTTGAAACTAAAATATTAGGATTTTTCTTTTGACAAATATGGCATGGGAGGTATACTGGTTTAGGTTGTTTGGATGTGGGGGCCATGCGAGAGGGTGCACCTGAGGCAGGCTTCTAGGAAGTGTTTGAGTTTCATCTTGTCATAGTGTGTTGTCAAGTAACTATGAATCTTATTCTTCAAAGGGTGATGCTTGGTGGTTGCCTTGGGTCTGAATGTACGGAGAGGAAGGAAAAGAATAGAAGGAACATGAGGTATTTGGGGGATGATGGAATTGTTCTACATGATCTAGCAATGACAGATGCAGGCCATGTAAATTTTCATCAAAATTTATAAAAGTGCATGGTCCAAAATGTAAACCATAATATAAATCATTGACCATGGTTACAAACAATGTATCAATATTTGTACATCATTTGAAACAAATGTACATTCCACATGTAAAATGTTATTAATAGGGGAAAGGGGGAAAAGGGGAGGAGGTTGGGTATATGAGAATCCCCTACATTCTGTATATGTCTAAAGCTTCTTTGAAGACAAAATGAAGACAAATAAGACACTGGGGGAATAAAGGGAAAAAAATGTCACTGTACATACAAGAAAACATATCTTACTCTGATGAAAGACAATGTAAAAAATATTTGATTAATTTTTTTTTTAATTTATGGTTTTTTATTCCACATTTTTAAAATTTTATGTATTTTATTTGTTATTTTTAAAAGTATCATTAACATTTCATATTTGGTGAGTTTGTTGGCTTCATTTTTTAAGAAGTTTTGGATCACAGAAGGGTTAAAATTGTGGAAGAGTAGGATCATTAGTGCAGGCTGTCAGTGATGGGGGATGCATGGCATATGGTTTACCTGGGATATTCTTGTAAGGCATATGAATGTGTTCAAGTGTTCATGGGGCATTGTCATGGTGTGTGGAGATTCACGCAATAACTGAATGAATATTGAATTCCCATCCTGGGGAGCTCTGCCACATTCTCTAATGCAACAGCAAGAATCCCCTGAGTAGAGGGGCAGTGACTAGTGAAGGAGGATGGACATTTGATGGACCTTTGATATTGATGACTGTACTTATGAATCTTTACTTTTAAGGTTGAAACTTAGCCTAGCATTATAGGGTGTCTAAGTGTTACCTCCTGATAGCCTCCTTGTTGCTTAAATGTGGCCTTTCTCTAAGCCAAACTAAGCATATAAATCATTACCTTTCCCCCAACATGGGACATGACTCCTGTGGATGAGATTCCCTGGCACCAAATCCACATGACTTAGAGAAATGTTGCCTTTCTCTAAGCCAAACTAAGCATATAAATCATTACCTTTCCCCCAACATGGGACATGACTCCTGTGGATGAGCTTCCCTGCCAACTAGCAATGCAACTGGAAATACCTTGACCAAAAGGGGGAAAGAGCAAAGACAAATGAGTTTATATGGCTAAGAGACTTCAAAGTGATTTGGGAGGTCTTCCCAGAAGTTACGCTTATGCATGTCTCAGCAGTATCTCATTGACTGCCTAAGTAAATATTGCCTCAAACAGTGGGGCTCCTGAGGGATCTGAGACATCTAGACACTATAGGCAGGGCAGACAACTCAGGACTTTGTACTTTGCCAGTAGGCCCCACTTTGGAACTTATACTCCCCAGTGTGACAGAGTTGGACTCAGTGGTGTTTTCCCTACACATGGCTCTTCTGCCCTTCTATGTGAACCTATAGTTAATACTATACTTGATAGTTGGGTGTCCAAGAGAATTCAGTCTTTGGGCTTTCCATGTGAGAATTCAGTCTTTGGGCTTTCCTGAATCTCAACAGATTTGCAACACATACTCTATAGTTCATTGGACTCACCCAGGACAACTAACAAGGAGAGGACAATGGACAACAAACATCCCAAGAAACAGTGAGGATCTGCAACTGCAAGTAATATAGTCCCTTCTATCTGTCCAGTGGGATCTAAGCTCCCTCTAAATTGGAGGAGGAGTGGAATCACCATCCCAGAATCCTCAAGATTTCTGAATGAATGATGGACTAGTGTAGATTTATTGTTATTTTATTATAGACTTATTGTGGTTCTACCCATGGGAGAACTTTTGTCATTAATGTGGATGCAATGGCTACTGGAGGTTCTGAGTGGAGAAAGAGGGAAAAATAATGCAATATGGGGGCATTTATGAGACTTGGGAATCATACTGAATGACATTGCAAAGACAGATACAGGGATTGTATATCTTATAACTTACAATATTGTGTGGGAGAGACTATAAACTACAATGTAAACTAAAATCTGTGCTTAGTGGGAAAGCTTCAAAATGTGTTCTTCAATTGCAACAAATGTACCACACTAATGAAGGTTGTTAATGTGGGAAAGTGTGAAAATGGTGGGGAGTGGGGCATATGAGAATCCCCTATATTTTTTATGTAATGTTTATGTAATCTAAGTATCTTTAAAAAACAAAAAAAGTATTAAAAAAGGTTTATTCATGTTTTCATATGTATCCCAATTTCATTTCTTCTTACTCCAGCATAATATTCCAGCCTATGTATATACCACACTTTGTTTATCCATTCATTGGTTGATGGACACTTAGGTTGTTGCCATCTTTTGGAAATCGTGAATAATGCCACTGTGAACATCACTGTGAAGATGCCTGTTCATGTCACAGTTTTCAGTTCTTCTTATCTTTAGTAGAGGAATTGCTGGATCATATGGCAGTTCTATATTTAGCTTCCTGAGGAACTGCCAAGCTATTTTCCACAGAGGCTGCACCATTATAAAATCTCACCAACAGTGAAGGAGTGTTCCTATTTCTACACATCCTCTCTACCACTTATTGTTGTCTGTTTTTAAAATAATGGCCATTCTGTGCACTGTGAGATGGTATCTCATTGTCATTTTGATTTGCATTTTCCTAACAGCTAGTGATATGGAACATTTTTTCTTGTGCTTTTTGGCCATTTGTATTTCCGTTTTGGAGAAATGTCTAAAGTCTTTGACCATTTTTTTTTTTTTTCACCAGGAGGTCCTGGGGATCGAACCCAGGTCCCTCTATATGGGAGATGGACACCCAACCACCCGAGCCACGTCTGTCCCACTCTTAGACCATTTTTTAATTGGATTGTGTGCTCTTTTTTTTGTTGAGTTATATGGTCTTTTTATAGAGAATGAAAATGAAACACTTATCTAATATGTGGTTTCCAAATATTTTCTCCCATTGAGTGGACTGCCTTTCCACCTTCTTGATGATGTCCATTGCATTACAAAAGTCTTTAAGTTTGAGTAGGTCCCATTTATTCATGGTTTTTTTTTTTTAAGTGTTTCTGCTTTTGGTGTAAAGTTTAGAAAACCTTCTATTTCTTTATAAGTCAATGTAGGTAGATTGTGTGTTTCTAATAATTTGTCCATTTCATCTAGGTTATCTAATTTATTGGCATATGGTTGTTCATAGTATCATCTAATAGTCCTTTTTATTTGAGTGGGGTTAGTTATAATGTCCTCCTTTACATTTCTGGTTTTCATTATTTGTATCCTCTCTCTTTTTTTCATTTTAAGTCTATCTAGAAGTTTGGTTATATTTTATTGATCTTTTCAAACACTCAATTTTTGTTGTTTTTTATTCTCTCTGTTGTTTTCTGTTTTCTATTTCATTTATCTCCACTTTAATCTTTGTTATTTCCTTCCTTATGCTCATTCAGTTTTAGTTTTCTTTTTCTAGTTATTCTATTTTTGAGGTTATGTCTGATTTGAAGCCTTTCTTCCTTTTTAATATAAGCATTTTTCAGAGCTATACATTGACCTCTCTGCACTGCCTTCACTGCATCCCATAAGTTTCAGTGTATTGTATTTTCACTTTCATTCACCTAATATATTTTCTAATTTAGCTTGTGATTTCCACTTTAATTCATTGGTTTTTTAAATGTGTATTAATTAATATCTTCACATATGTGCTTCTTCCATTTCTCACTCTTTTATTGATTTCTAGCTTCATTCTTTTGTGTTTAGAGAATATTCATTGTATGATTTCAATATTTTTTAATTTATTAAGACTTGTTTGTGACCTACTATATAGATTGTCTTGGAGATTGATCCACATATACACAAGTCTGCTTTTTGTTACATGAAGTGTTCTATATATATATCTTAGGTCAAGTTGATTTAGTGTATCATTCAAGTACTGTAATCTTTATCAATCTTCTAAATAGACATTCTAACCGTTATCAAAAGTGGTATATCAAAATCTCTTACTCTTATTGTAAACATGTTAAATTCTCCCTTCATATCTGTTCTCTCATAACCTGTAACATGTTCCAAAACTATGTAAATTTTTGGTGGAGGGGTGTTGTATGGGAATTCTGAACATTTTCATGACTGTTTTATAAGTTCACAACTTCTCTAAAAAATATATATATATAAATCAAAGTATATGCTTCATATATGGGGCTCTGCTATTAGGTACAGAGATATTTACAATTTTGAAATCTTCTTGTTGAATTTTCCTCATATTCAGCATATAATGACCATCTTTTTCTCTGATAATTGTTTTCTTTTCTTTTTTTCTTATTTATTTATTTTTTAAAGAAACTTTACATACATAAATGTTACATAAAAAATATAGGGGATTCCCATATGCCCCATTCCCTCCCCCTCTCACACTTTCCCACATTAACCACATACTTCATTAGTGTGGTACATTTGTTACAATTGAAGAACACATATTGAAGCATTGCCACTAACTGTGGAATATAATTTACATTATACTTTATACTCTGTCCCGCACAATTTTGCAAATTATGACAAAATATATAACGACATGTAAGCATCATTGCAACGTCATGCAGGGCAATTACAATGTCCCAAAAATGCCCCCAGATTACACTTATTTTTCCCTTTCCCTCCCCTCAGAACCTCCGGTGGCCACTGCCTCCACATCAGTGATAAAAGTTCTTCCATTGCTAGAATCACAATAAATCTATAGCAGAAAAATAGTAAGTCTAGTTTAGTCCATAGTTCATTCCACAATCTTGAGGATTTTGGGATGGTGATGCCCACTCTGTCTCTAATTTAGATGGGGCTTAGATCTCATGGGGTAGATGGATGGGACTATGTTGCTTGCATTTTCAGACTCTCTCTGTTCCTTGGGATGGACGTTGCCCATCATCATCTCCTTGTTAGTTATCCTGGGTGATCCCATGAACTGGAGAGTAAGTATTGCAACTCTCCTGAGATTCAGGGACCAACTGGCACATGGATGGATGAAAGATTTAAATCTCTTGGACATACAACTGTTAAGTATAGTACCAACAATAGGTTCAAATATTATTAGAAGGGGCAGAAGAGCCATGTATACAGAAACCACAAATGAGTCCAACTCTGTCGCAATGGGGAGCATAAATTCCAAGGTAAGGTCCACTGGCAGGATGCCAAACTCTTGAGCTGTGTGCCATAACTGTAGTGTCTGGATGTCTCTAGAGATCTCAGGAGCGCCACTATTTGAGGCACTTTTTACTGTGGCAGTCAATGAAATCCTGACGAGAGGTGCAAAAGCATAACTTCTGGAATGATCTCCCACCTCACTTTGAAATCTCTTAGCCATAAAAACTCATTTGCACTTATCATTTCCCTCTTATGGTCAAGGTCTTTTTCCAGGTGCATTGCTTGTTGGTGCTTGGTGATAATCCCCGGGAGTCATGTCCTAAGCTGGAGGGAAGGTAATGCATTTATATGCTGAGTTCAGCTTAGAGAGAGGCCATATTTGAGCAACAAGGGAGCTGTCAGGAGGTAACTCTTAGGCACCTTATAATATAGGCTAAGTTTCTATTTCAAAAGTAAAGTTTCATAAGTATAGTCATCAAAATCAAGGGCCAGTCAATGGTCCATCCTCCTTCACTAGTCATTGCCCCTGTACTTGAGGGATTCTTGCTGTCTCTTTAGAGAATGTAGCAGAACTCCCCAGGATGGAAATTTGATATTCTTTCAGTTATTGTGTGGATCTCCACCCACCGTGACAATGTCCCATGAACACTTTAATATATTCATATGCCTTAGAGGCATTCCCCAGATGAGTCCCCTTCTATGCATCCCCCATCACTGACACCCTGGCACCAAAGTTTCTCTCCTGCCATTGTTGTGACCCTTCTGTGATCTAAAACCTCTCCAAAGATGAAGTCAAGAAAATAACCAATAAAAATAATAAGAAAATGAAATAACAATGTTAGTTTTGAAAATGAAAAATAAAATACAATAAAATTAAAAATTTTTTAAATAAAAAATAAATTTTTATACATTATGTTTTTCATCCTGTAAGATCTGTTGTCTTGTATGTACAGGGACATTTTCTTCTGTATATACCCCCAGTGCCTTATTGTTTTTCATTTTATCTTCAAAGAAGCTTTAGGTTACAGAAAAGTCTCCTTGAGAATATGGAGGATGCCCATATACCCAGGCCCCTCCTACTTCTCCCCTCCCCTATTAATAACATTTTGCAAGTAGATGGTACATTTCTTATGATTGATGTACAAATATTGAAGCATTGCTACTAACCATGGTCAATGGTTTATATTATGTTTTAAATTTTGAACCTTACTCTTTTATAAATTTTGACAACATTTAAAATGGCCTGTATCCATTATTGCAAGATCATGCAGAACAATTCTAATGCCCTAAAAATGCCCTATGTACCATTTATTCTATTCTTCCTTCCCCCTCCCCTCGGGATCTATGGTAACCACTAAGTTTCACTTTTTGAAGAATAAGATTCATAGCTACTTGCAATAATATTGTGGACTTGACATATTTGTCTGTTTTCTTTTATTAGGCACTGCCTATGTTTTCAAGAGATTCTTGCCTGTATATTTGAGAACTAGCACGAAAGCCCAGGATGGAATTTTAATATTTTTTTGTTTATTGTGTAGTTCTACACCCATTGATATGACAAGATGAACACTTACATATTCCAAAGAAGCCTGCCTCAGGTGCACCTTGAACTGTATGCCACCACCCCCACATCAAACACCATACACCAGTAACCTTCCCCTTCCATATTTGCCAGAAGAATATTCTCAGCGTTGTAGTTTTAACCACAGACATGCAAATCTCCAGAGTTAATCATCTCCTTCCCCAACCCTTCTACCAAATTCATAGACAGTCCAACCCAACCCCCCAACCACTTCCCCTCACAGACCAGTACTGCCAAACCCAATAACATCATTACACCACTGTCATGCCCATCCACTGGACAACTACACCCTTCCCCCTCATCATAGATTTTGCCCATATGGGCCTCATCTCACAACCCTCTACTCCCTTTTTGTCTCCTGTAAACCTATCTTCTAGACTCTAGCTCTGGCAGTCTGCTCAATTTGCTTAATTCATATCAGTGAGGTCATGTAATATTTGTCCTTCAGTGCCTGGCTTGCTTCACTCAACATAAGGTCTTCAAGATTCATCCATGTTATCCCATGTGTTAAAACTGTATTTCTTCTTATAGCTGAGTAATATTCCTTTGTATGTATATACCGTAGTTTGTTTCTCCATTCATCTGTTGATAGACATTTGGGTTGCTTCCAACTTTTGGCAATAGTGAATAATGCCACTATGAACATTGATGTGCATAAATCTATTTGTGTCCCTGCTTTCAATTCTTCTGGATATACACCCAGCAGTGGGATTGCTGGACCATATGGCAGTTCTACAGTTAGCTTCCTGAGGAACTGCAAAACTGTCCTCCACAAATGGCTGCAACATTCTTCATTCCCACCAGCTCTCTTTTGGTTACTACATCCATGGTATATCTTTGTCTATTCTTTCACTTTCAACATATTTGTATCTTCCTATTTAATGCAATTGTTTTACAAGCAACATATAGTTGGATCGTGCTTTTTTATCCATTCTGCCAATCTCTGCCTTTTGGCTGGAAAGATTAATACATATGCATTTCAAGTCACTGCTGATTATGCAGTACTTTCTTCTCCCATTTTGCTATTTATCTGTTGTTCCTCAATTCTTTAGTTAATATCTCCTTTTACATTTATTTGATTTTTTGTGTTATACCATATTGCTTGCCTTCTTTTTTCAATCTGGTTGTAATTTTCATCTACTTAACTTATGGTAACCATAGGGTTAAAATTTAATGGCCTACATTTGTAACAATCATATTTGGTATGATACCAGCTTAAATTAAATAGCATGCACATATACTTTTCCTATATTCCCCCACCCCTTATCTTTTTTGTATATTACCCTTTATAGCTTTATATATTGTATTTCTAAAACCATATATTTATTGTTGTTTTTATACATTTACATTAGCACCTGTGGGAAGTAAGAAGTGGAGTTACTTACCATAAAATACAATACAATAACACTAGCAGGTATAATTACCCAAATGGTTTCCTTTACTGCAGGTCTTTATTTCTTTATGCTTCTTTGAACCACTGCCTAATGTCTTTCCCTTTCAGTCTAGAGAACTCCCTTTAGTATTACTTGCAGGTTAGATCTATTGGTGATGAAATCTTTCAGGTTTTGCTTTTCTCTGAATGTCTTAATCTTTTCCTCATCTTTGGAAGAACATATTGAAAAATCCTTGTTGGCAGCTGTTTTTTTTTTGTTTGTTTGTTTGTTTGTTTCATTTTCTTTAAGCCCTTTAAGTGTTTCATCCACTCCTTCCTTGCCTTTTTGGTTTCTGATAAGAAATTGGCACTCAATACAATTGGGAATACTTTGTACATAACATTTTGCTTTTCTCTTGGAACTTTCAGTACTTTCTCCTTGTCCTTTGAGTTTGACAGTGTGGTCAATATATTATATGCTGTATTTTTCTACATTTTTATCGTTTTGGTGTTCTCTGGTGTTCTTGGATGTGCGTATTCACATCCTTTGCTAAATTTGGAAAGTTCTTCATTTCCTGGTTTTGTATCCACCTGGGGATAGTTAGAGACAACATTTTCTTGATAGGAGCTTTAACCCTCCTATCAAGAAGGTCTGCCCAAGACAAAAGCAGTGTGCAGGTTTTTCCCTGTCTTTCTGGGCATGATTCTTGTTTTGGGATGTGCTTATTAGTTGTTTTGTAGTTCTTCTGTTTATAGGAGTTTTATTGCCCCCTCTCTGCCATTATTTCTTAGAATATTCCTTCTGTTCCTTTCTCTCTTTTTTCTCCTTCTGCAACTCCCATAATACATGTATTGGTATGTTGGATAGTGTCTTAGAGATGTCTTTGGCTGTTTTTGCCTTTTATAATTCTTTTTTTTTCCTTGCTCCTCAGTCTAATTCATTTCAAGTCTTTTCGTCTTCTCCTTGAACATTTTTAAATTTTTAAATGCCTTTTTCAACATATCCACATTCTGATTTTCTTCCTTAGTGTTTTCTAGATTTTTATCTTCTTCCTTTGAATGGGTCATCATTTCCTTTGTCTTTGTTTGTTTTGTAGTCTTTTGTGCACACTATATATTTTATTATTTTTAAATGTTAACTCTTGTATTTAGAGGCCAGAAGTTCCATATCAAATTGTTGACAAGACCATGAGGCCCTCAAAGTCTACACTGCTTTGTGGATGGTTTGCCATTACTCTTAGGATTCTTTAATTTCATCTCTGCCATTTTTACATGGGGTTATCCTTGATCCTCTCCTGTGGCTGCTAATTTCTTCTGGTTTTCTGATTGTTTCATAATTATGACTCATTATAAGGCCCTCAGTAATGAGGATTAAGACCCACCCTGATTTATTTGGCCAAGTGTCACCTAATAATAATGTCCTAGTTATAATTATGATCAAAACAATCCAAATGTGATTAAGTTTCAAACATGTTTTTTGTGGGGTACATTATTCAATCTACAACACTGGCATTACCAGAGAAAAACACCCCTCTGTATTGCAGCTAAAGTCTTCCAGTTAATAACTAACCAAAATTATCCCACAGTATGCTCCAGCCAAACCTATAGGGGCAGAAATCACATATTGACCTGTTTTATATATGCTAAGTTAATTTTCATATTAAATTTATTCTCACACTGTTTTAATTATCAAAACTCTTTCCTCTTCAAAATTTTAGTTTTGCCTTTTCTTGTTGACAGGAATTCTGCCTCATAGATGAGTCAAATTTGCATGCAGAAATTATCTTTAAGTTATTATTTTAAATTATATAAGGACTTACAGAAGGCTATTGAACTATGGAATTAATGGAGAAGTTTTTACAATGGAAGTGCCTTTTTAAAAGAAAATTGAAAGTCTTTTGGTGTCTCATAACATTTTCCAATGTTAAGGAAATATTCCAGGATGACAACAACAATATGAGAAAAGTAGCAAAGGTGAAATGAGCATATGTATGTAGGGAGCACATAGGATGGGGGTGAGAAAGCTATCTGGATTCATTCATAATGAATTGAAATAAGAAATAAAGTACAATGGAAATGGTGAGGCCAGAATGGAGAGGAAATCAAAATTAGTTGCCATGGTCTATAGAACTGAGAAAATCTTGTTGCTGAGCAGGTAATTCTAGAACTAATTTCCTGAGAGACAAAGAGGGAGATATCTATATTCCTTATTGCCATCTGAGGTTCAGAAAAAACTTTTGTTTATTGAGCTGTGTAGTCCAAACTATCTATGACTAGACCCACAGCTGGAAAAAAATTATAGAAATCATTAATTCTTCTACTGGTAAGTGATTCCAGATTTTATTTGTAAGGGGAAGAAACAACCAGTATTAGTTTATGTGCACATAGGCATGGACATATACCTACACATACACATAGTAGCATTCATTATTGCTCAGTGTTCAGATCTTGATGAGAATTTAGTTTCTTTAATATATCCAATTCTTTAATGCTTCACTTGATTGAGTGGCACACATTTGCTTTTTTTAATTGGCTCTTCTTATTCACAATTTTGCAAACACTTAAAAATATGTAATTAAAATGAGAGTTTAGTATTTATTGTATAGGAATTGAAGGATTTGAAATAGTTTTGTGGGAAGATGGAAGTTTAAGAGTCTCAGCTGAAATCTCTGCACTATTATGAAATTAGTTAGTCATTAATGAAACTGTCATATCCTCCCAGTGCTGTGGTCTCTAGAGTCGTTACATAAAAAATTTAATGAAAGGAAAAATCCAGTTTGAAGTTTCTATCGAGTCTTCTACCTATGAACTGTTCTTAAGCTGAGATCTTAGGAATAAATTCTGGCAGATATGTATACATTAACTTCATTTTTAACAGTGTTATATTATTCATAACTAATCATTTTCCACAGAAAATAAATATTTTAGATTTTACTCACAATTTATAAATGTTTGTCCTCAAAAGTATCATCGAGATAAATTGATTTCTTCTTATGAGTACTCTGCACTTTGTGAAATATGTTTTTTACTTTTTTGCAATAGGAAAGTACCCAAGTTATCAGTTTAGAGTCTGGATTACTTTAATAATTTTGATAGTGTCAAGGTTGAAACAAGTCCTCCTCAACTAAGTGCACTACCTGGCAAATTTAAAATAAATTTTAAATCTCTATTAAACAAGGCAAACATGATGAAATCTTGGTTTGGTAATTTAAACTACCATCATTGGAAGTTAACTGCAACAACTTTGAGTGCAAAAGATAATGTCCATTTTCAACCTAGCACCCTATATATAATTAAGAAAATTAAAAAATTCAGAAAACTAAGAAGCAAACTAGAAAGCAAAGTGCAAAGTATTACAAATATAGGAGTGTTTACAATAAATATGTCTTCATGACATAATCATGTTTGCTGAGGTATCAGTATGTCTTACCAGAATTCTGAGTGTTTTCTCTTCTTAAATATCCCCCAATTTAGAGAGTTGGACTTATTTTCACAGCAGTGTTCATAACTTGTTGCATGAGTTGAGAAACCAGATTAAAGGATCAGTCTAGTTTGGGTTGAGGATTTTAGCAAATAGTGGTTGCATTGATGGAGTCTGGAGCCAGGCTGCACAGGATTAATAGGAAAAATGATGGGATATTGAAAAAGTGAGATAAAATGAAAAGAAAAGTATTTGAGTCCTCTAGAAATGTAAGCACTTAGTTCTGATTAAGAATAAATGTTTTGGTAAACTATTTAAGACGTAAGAATTTAGATAGTTGAGGGTGAAGAAAAGACACAGGTCTTGGCCACAGTTAGATGGCTAAAGTGAAGGCGTGCTGTATAGGTTGAATTGTCATCTACATACTTGCTAACCAGAGGCAAAACATAGGTGAAATTACTTTTGGAATACAAATTTATAAATAAATGACAAATTCTTTGAGGTTCACTCCAGTTTGCTTTGCAGGGTAGGTGTAAAGTTTAGAGAGAAAGGTAACGTGGTGTAATGAGATGGCAGCCTGTTTAGAGAAGGGAAAATGGTTTTGTTAACAAAGAACACTTTCAACAAGAATCTGGTCTATATGGGAAATAGGAATTCTGAGAATGGGAAGCTTCCAATCCACAGAGCTTCGTATTGTTGAATTGTAGGTTTTAACAAAATTAAGGAATTAGAAGGAGCCTTCCAAGAAGTGTGAATATAAAAGGATTCTTGTTGCTTTTCTTGAATAGGACATTCCAGAATTCACTGTGAAATAATTGTAGAGAGAAGAGACCAAGGAACTTAGAATCAAAATAAAATAATTAAGCAGAAAGGAATGAATGACTGAAAAGAGGATCTGTGTTGAAACACACATCTTCGATTTTTCTATTATATACCATAGTATATGTTATTCGATAAATGTGTCTTAATCATTCTTATCAGACTGCATTCTCTTAGGTTTTTCAACTAGGGAAGTAGTTCTTTATCTCATTTTTTAAATAATCTCAATACATTAGTGATGTAATAAAGACTGTGATCCTCTCATTAAGTAAATAAAAACAAGCCTTTCTACATAAAATATTGAATGCAATTTTACATGCCACTGAACTCTACCATTGTCCCAACAACTCTTCCCAAATTTGTACAACAGAACCTTTACTTTTTAAGTCCTCTATCATTCATTTTTGTGGCCCATATGTGTAACCCAGTATACCACATATTATGTGATTCTTCTAATTCTGTATGCAAGAAGAAAGCAACAAATGAGGATTGCCTGACAGGCACCGAGCTATTTCCAGAATCCTCCCTTTCAATAATATAAGATAAATACATTTGAAGAGTGATCTCCAGAGCTTTTTACCTCACATACTTAAAAATGCTGGGGACTTTGATGTTTTGCTCCAGTATGTCCACCTTGCTTTCTCCAAAGATTTTTCCCTCCTTGTAGGATTTATTGATTTCATTTTTACTCCAGAAGGTACTTCATTTTGTCCTCAGTATTTTCAAATCTCCAAATATTAATTTTGCAATTAGATTGATTTCCTTTTCATTTAATGTGGCCTGAGGTATTGCAAAAATGTTTTTTTTCCCTTAAGTGTATTATCAAGTGCAATCATTTCTTGACTAGCATCCATAGACCAACAAAAGTCACTCTTTCCTCCAGTTTATTTTTTTAAGATTATTTATTAAAGTAACTTTGGCTTTATTGTGGTTAGCAATGTTCATGAAAGAAATTATTGATGGAACAGACTACTTACAGTTTGACAGGACTAGAGAAAAAGAGGAAATGGAGAAAATAAAGAAAAGGTAAATAAATAGAGAATATATATATAGACACACATATATATAGACCCTAACATTAACTGTAAACTTGCAGCAGAGAAACATATACATTTCTAAGAAAAAAGTTATATTTGAGAGTATTTTTATACATGTTTCTTGAGGAATGATCAAATATTTCATTACTTCAAATTGAAAGAAAGTGCTATTAAAATTTCCATCACGTCAATAGGAAAATATGAAGCCTCTGGCAGCAAAGAATGATGTGTTTTCTTTTATTTTAACACCCTCATGTTACAAATATTTATTGTGAAATGTTCACACATAGTCTTATTTTTAGAGACCAGTATAATGAAGCCATATGGGTTGATTATCCAGGTTCAATAATTATCAAATTTAGCCAATACTCATTCAATTCACACTCCCCCAATATCATTTTGCTTCACAAAAATTAAGAGCAAATGCATGGTAGTTTAATCAGTCATATCTTGAGCAAAACCCTAATTCCTTTTATCCCACTCCTTTCTCTACCTCACCAAGCCCAGCTTACCCATAACAATGCCTATTTCCACCTTCTTTTTATTTTACTTATAGTCCTGCAGCTCTGATGGTTCAACTCTAACAGAAGATACAGGTCTGTGCTGCTTATGACAAGCTAAAAGGGATGAGTCAGACCAGCTGTGCCTGCAGCCTGCCCTCTTCTGCACTCTCCATGGACCCTATCATGGTGTCTCTATAATGGCTGGGGGTGAGGCCCTGTTGCATGTGAGGATCACTCTCTTGCTACTCGGGCTGGAGGTGTTCCTGTTCCTCTCTGCAAAATCCCTGGATGAGGACTCTCAGCATCACAGCCCCCCAAAAGTGGTGATTCCCTTGAGGGTAAGTGGCACCAGCAAACATATGAAGGCTTCAGGCTGGCAATCCTACAGCCTGCAGTTTGGGGGCCAGAGGCACATTGTCCACATGAAGGTCAAGAAGAGCTTTCTGGCCAGAAACCTCCCAGTGTTCACTTACACAGAGCAGGGTGATCTCCTTGAGGACCAGCCTTTTATTCCAAATGACTACTATTATCATGGTTATGTGGAAGGGGACCCCAAATCCCTGGTTGTCCTCAGTACCTGCTTTGGGGGCTTTCAAGGAATACTGCGGGTAAAGGATTTCACTTATGAAATCCAACCCAAAAAGTTTTCTAGCACATTTGAACATCTGGTATATAAGATGGACAGTGAGGAGACACAATTCCCACGCCTGAGATGTGGATTGACAGAAGATGAAATAGAAAGACAGTTAAAGTTTCAAGGGATTCATAATTTTACTCTGATGCAAAGTGCCTATGAGGGATGGTGGACACACCAGTGGTTTGTTGAACTGGCAATAGTGGTAGACAAAAGGCGATATGAAACTCTCAAGAGAAATGAGACATTGGTGCAGCAAGAAGTTTTCAATGTTATCAATATAATGACCACTTTGTATGAGCCATTGGAGATTGGTATGGCTTTATATGGTATTGAGATCTGGACTGAGAAAAAAATACTTGCCCTAGATGATATAGATGTAGCTGTAAGCGAATTTTGCTTTTGCAAGGGTAAAAATCTAACTCCCTGTATTCATCATGATTTTGTTCATCTTATTGCAGATAATACTTTTGGTATGAAGCTTGGCACAGCCTATGTTGGAACCATATGTAATGGATATCTTAATTGTGCAGTTCTTAGTTTCACGGGGAACAATTTGGTTAGTTTTGGACAAATTATAGCACATGAGCTTGGCCATAATTTGGGTAAGCTGCACGATAATGAAAAATGTGCATGTGCACAAGAGAAATGCATAATGTGGCCAACACAAACCACAGCAACTAAATTCAGCAATTGCAGTTATGGTGAATTTTGGTCTACCAATGTCAGAGCGAGGTGTTTGCGCAACCCACCAAATCAACTGGATATGCGGGAGAAACTGAATGCATCTATGAAGAAGCAATGTGGGAACAATGTGGTTAATGAAGGAGAACAGTGTGACTGTGGATCCTTAAAATCTTGTAAAGGAGATCCTTGTTGTATGGCAAACTGCAAACTGAAACCTGGGGCTGTTTGTGCTTTTGGACTGTTTTGTCAAAATTGCAAATTCGCATCAGCAGGCAAATTGTGTAGAGCAGAGGTCAGCGAATGTGATCTCCCAGGATGGTGCACTGGATCATCTTACCACTGCCCTGAAGATGTATATGTGCAGGCAGGGACGCCATGTCTGAACGGTGGCTTCTGTTTTAAAAAGAAATGTAATACTCTCAATGAACAGTGTAGGAACATTTTTGCCAAAGAGGCCAGGAATGCAAATAAGAGTTGTTACAAAGAAATGAACATCAAAGGTGACCATTTTGGTCACTGTGGTATAAAAGATAACCAATATGTAAAATGTAGTATCTCTGATATCCTCTGTGGAAGAGTTCAGTGTGAGAATGTAAGCTTAATACCCGTTTTGAAGCCACATTTTACAGTGCATAGGACTCCCCTCAATGAAGTCATCTGTTGGGGCACTGACTATCATTATGGGATGTCCATACCTGATATTGGTGATGTGGAGGATGGCACAGAATGAGGTCCAGAAAATATCTGTTTGGGCAGGAAATGTGTTAATATTTCTCTGTTGGAATCTAGTTGTACACTTTTTACGTGTAATAACGGTGGGGTGTGCAACAATAAAGAACATTGCCATTGTAACGATGGATGGGGCCCACCAATCTGCCGGCAAAAAGACAATGGAGGTAGTATTGACAGTGGCCCACCACCTGACAAAAATGCAAAAGAAAAACTCAAAAGCAGGAACCGCTTCCTACTGCTTTATTTAATCGCTTTGCTTGCTTTACTTTTATGTTTTTTACTATTGCTTTGGCTGAGAAAGAAAGAAAAAGGAACATCTGCAGAAATCAACATCTCCAAAGACGAACCCAGAAATGACCAAAAATTATGATTGCAGAAATAAACCAAATCCATAATTAAAATACCTGAGTTTTTAGATTTAAGTCTCCTGGCAATAGAAATGTCAGAGGTCACTGACAGAAAATCCCAGACATCTATTCTATTTCAGGAACATCAGTGTAAGCTGTTAAATAAAGGTCATTCCTAGATTATTCTTTCTTATTCTTCATCATTTTGAGCAATTTCAATGGGTATTTTTTCACTGAATTGTTCTCTTTGGTTTCCTCTTCCCAACCAAATCTCATGGATGGTGTGTGCATGTTTATATTGCTGTCTCTCAATTGCAAACCCCATTACCACTTTAATCTACTTTAGTATAGATGAATGGTAACTAATCAATCACACTTCTTCATTGCCAACTGTATGCCGTTTTTTTCTGCCAACAGAGGCACTAATTGGAGCCTGGTAAGCTGGGTACTATTTAAGTACTGTTTATGTAAGAGCTGTCCCAGTAACAGCTTTCACCTTGGCAACAACTGTTGCTTTCATCAATACTTTTATTTTATTTATTATTTTATTTTATTGTACTCCTGAATCCAAACGAAATTGAGCTTTAGAGATACCAGCACAGCTGAACAATGACCTGCACTCAGAGTTCTGAGTCCAAGCTACATGAGGTCTCCACGAGGTCTACAGTCTCCAGCACCAGGATGGCTGTAACCTGCCCTCAGAGGTCAAGTATCTCAATCCATGGCCCTGTCCTCTGCTTCTAGGTTTGAATAATCTCAAACTTTTACTTTTGTTCTCCCATGCTAGCAGTGATATCTGCATCTTGTTGTTAGTGGCTTGTGGTTATCTCAGTGTCCCTCTTTATTCTACTCAATCTCCAACAGGTGTGTCTCCAATTCTTGATATTTCTTTATCTCACTTATAAGCACTTGGTGTGGTTTCTCTTTTTGTGACTGAACTCCAACAGAAACATTATTATTCTTGCTAAAATGGAGAAAACAAGAGTTGGGTTTCAAAATTTTCAAATTTTTTAACACTTTATTTTACCTTGTTGTCAAAATGATTTAATCTTAGTATTTCTTCAAAGTCTGGAAGGAAAAGATGAGGACAGGTCACTAAACTTCTCTTAGTCTCTGAGTTGCTATGACAAATACCCCACAATAATGTAGCTCAACAACAGGAATTTATTGGCTCATAGTTAAGTGGGTCAAAGCCTTGCTTCCTTCAGGGGTTTGTAGAGTTCTGGTTGTATGGTAATCATTGGGTTCCTTGGGAGTCCTGTCAAATGGCCAAGTCCTCTCGTTTCCCTTTAGGGTTCCTTTGACTTCTGGCTTCTAGCGTCTTTCCCTGGCTCTGCTTTTCTCTGTCCAGTTTCCTTTCTTATAAAGCCTTCATCTATATTGTATTGACACAACCTCATTCAGTGTCCAAACAACATCTTCAAAGGTCCTATTTACAAAAGTGTTCTCACCACAGGACCAGGGTTAGGCTTTAATGTTCCCTTTATGGGAGCCATAATGCAATCCCCAATCAACTGCTGGATGAACTTTGGTTGTAAAATAAGCTTAAGATGATATTTGAATATCTATGGAGAATGTAATAAGCTTTGGCTTACATATATATTGCCTGGGGTGACAAAAAGTAGGCAATCCCAAGTAAATTTGAAAACCATGTTTTTAGGGTATCAACAAGCTGTAGCAATAATGAGACCAAAGGAATTAATATTCCTGGCAAATGAACTGAATTTCCTGTTTGAGCCGTTGCCTATTCTGCTTGTGCATTGAAGATTAATGTTGGCCCTGTTATGGGGCCTCTGCTGAGATAAAGTGACCCAACAATTCTCCTATTACTACAGAGGACTACTTTCATGTTTTAGAATTTGAGGAGCCTCACATTCATAATCATTTTTACCAGTCACAGTTGCTGAAATTGAGGGATTTATGGGATACCAGTGATGTTCTTTGGAATTTCTAAAAAGCATACTTTGTTTCCAAAAACTATGATATGTTTTAGAAGAAAAGATAGTAAAAGGGGGCTTATCTAAAGCCTATGTACTGTTTTGCTGCCCCCTTAAAATGCTTATCTGAATTACACCTTGGTTGAGAAAGAAGGATTGAGAAATGGGCTGTGAACATTTGAGTGATAGCAGATAATCCCCAATAATCTTTCATATATGAATAAATAAATATAGACTGCCAATTTGAAGTCTAGCAGGCCCATGACTGAGCAGCGTAGATACATGATGATAATTAGCCTGAGTTTGACTGAAAGTTTATTCCCTTCTGGTCTAGTTCAATGCATGAAAGGATTGAAGTCATCAGCTTTCTCAGCCTATATTCCTGAAAGATGGAAAAGAAAATTCAAGTGGAGCTTTTATAATTCTTTTATACAGAAAGACCAATAAATAATGAAAATATTTATAGATGTGGGAAAAATTAAGAAATTAAATCCTATTAAAAAGAAATTTGGAAAAAGAATAAAGAAACAGATGAGAATAAGTTGCTAGTGTCAGAGTTAACCCAAATAGTGAAGCAAGAATACATGAAGAAAGTGACTTAGATTGATATATTTAAAAAGAGAAGAAAATGATTCAAAATATAAAAACATAAAATCACCACAGTAAATTGGAATGAGCACAAAAGCATGAAATGCATATATTAGGATTAAAATGAAACACGTGATATAAGAACTCCGTGGTGGATTTAAGAGTAGATAGGACAAAACACAATATAGAATTACTTAACTGGACAGCAGTTCAATGGAAAAACCCCACACTGAATTACAGAGAAAAAAATGTTCATAAAATATGTGGCAAAGAGAGATTGTTGTATCAAATGATCTAACATCTCTGAGTTCTCCAGACATGGAACCTCTGCCCTCCGTGTGAGCAGGGGCAAAAAAAATTGGGAATCAGTATTCTAGGCTTGTATTCTAAGGCAGGATGTCCAAACTATGACTTGTTATAGAATGAAATAAGCCACGACAACACAAAATAAGCTTTTCACAACATGAAGCATGGAGAGAGATGAGATAAGTGGGTAACCTGCCCCTCGTTGAGTGAGGCAATATTGTTAGACTGGGACCTTGGGACTGAGGGAGTCAACTATGTCTGGGCCATATCTTTCCATTACAGAATCTGTAATACAGAATCTGGGAACCAGGTAGGTGGGAGCATATTGTAAATTCATGCCATGCATTCTCTGTTTTTAACAAGATTTCGTAGATTTTTTGGATAAATATTTGTGAATTTGTAGTATGCCCTTAGGCCAATTTCCAGCAGCTTTAACTTTTTATTTCCATAGCATCCACAAGATAAATAATTGCTTTCCAGGAAGGGGGTCCATGAATACCTCACACATTCATTCTCGAACTCCCATCCTTCCATCTTGTAGAATAACACAAACCATCAGGATATTTACACTATGTGGGACTGACCAATGAAACAGATTAGAGAGGATAAACAGTCTTTTCAATAAATGGTGCTGGGTCATTTGGGTATCCATGTGGGAATGATGCATCTTACCTCTATTTTACTGTCTACATTGAAACCTATTCCAGGTGGATTTCTAATATATATAGTTAAGGGAAATCAACAAAGCTATTAGAGGAAGACTCAGGGGATTAAGTTTATAATCCTGTAGTAGACAAATATTTATAAAGAAACCAAATCTTGTAAGTAAAAAAAGTAATCAATAAACAGAACATTAAACATTTGAGCATCTACTCTTCTAGAAAAATGTTTAAAAAAAGAGGAAAATTGCAAGCATTTTGAATACATGGAAAATATTTTCACAAAAACATCTATGGAAATGACTGATATGCAGAATATATAATAATCCTTCGAAGCAATGAGATTGATGAAAGACTCCCACTAGAAAATTGTCAAAGAACTCATAGACTCTCTTCTTAAAAGAGGATATCCAAAGGTCAATAGACATATGAAATGGTGCTAAATTGTTTTAGTTATCAGAGAATACACATGAAAATGGAGTTTAATGCAGTTTTACATCATTGTAATGGTGAAAATAAAAATTTAGGATATATCAAGTGTTAGAAAACGTATGGGTTAAGGAGAACTTTCATAGTTTGGTGTTGGGTGTGTAAATTGGTTCAAACACATTGGAACCCTCTTTGTGGGCTTTAATATACCTGATCATAAACAGGTGATCTAAGCCGTTCCAATTTGATTTATGGGTCCAGTGGAAAAGCCTACCTATGTTTTCTGAATGTTCAATAAATCTAACCAAAGGAAAAAAACTGGAAATGGACCTAATGTCTATCAATGTTAGACAAGATGAATTACTAGTATATTCACATGCTGCGATACTACATACACATGAAGGATAAGCAATGCTATTACAAATACATGTAACACTGTGGATGGATTTCACAAACAAAGTATTGAGTGAAATAATCCAGTTGCAAATGAGTATATATTGACAATTACATTTATATGAAATATAAGACAGGGAAGCTAATTTATGCTGCTAGAAATCTGGATTGCACTTACTCTTTGGGACAGGTAGAAAAGAGGAAGGAACCAAAAGTATACGTTATATACTTT
Source organism: Cabassous unicinctus (assembly GCA_029593785.1). Classification (NCBI taxonomy): domain Eukaryota; kingdom Metazoa; phylum Chordata; class Mammalia; order Cingulata; family Chlamyphoridae; genus Cabassous; species Cabassous unicinctus. The sequence continues at coordinate 26,339 of JAQZBX010000256.1, forward strand.
AATGTAAATTTATAGAAAAGAATATTATAAAGCACTGAGAGGCTTAGAAAATGTAAACATTGAAGTTTGAAAACAGGAACCAAATCTCATGATCTAAATCATCCAAAAACTTTTTCCTATTTCCTCCCCAGTCAAACTCGACTGCAGTAACCTCTTGCCTTATCTAGAGTTTTAGTAACATGAAGCACTATGGGACTTTTCTCCTAAAGCATATGGTTTCAATTCCAAAATATCACTTTTAGTATGGTATAAAACTATGACACTTTGAAAAATATGGAAAAAATGTTTATCAAAGTCCTTCTGTTATGAAAAAACAATGAATCACATTATAGATGTATTATGGGAGTTGTATTAATGCCTGCGCAGGGAAGACACTGCATTTTAAAAATAAAAGCCATTGCAGGTGTTATACCACACGGATGAGGAATGGTGGTGTGGGATGTTGTTGGAGGTGTGGGCGGTGGGGAACATGGGAATCCCTGTAATTTCTGAGGAATATTTAGGTAATCTAAGCACCTTAAAAAAAAAAAAAAAGTTTATATATATATATATATATAACAAATAACATTTATGTAAACAAATGCACATATATGCATATGTATTTATATATCATTTTACAAATATTGGTATGTATTGTGAAAAATTTGATTTTTACCCACAATAAAAATAAAAATAAAAATAAATTTAAAAAAAATAAAAATAAAAGCCTAATTAGCAGGATCTCATAATTAATTCATACTACTTATATTTTCTAATAAAAATAGATAAACTTGAGTAAGGAATTTACTAGAAAATGTAATTTCTTGATTTTTAAGTCATATTTGTTTTATTAAAATAGAGCAAACTAACCATTTAATATTAACTCAAAAACTAATAAACCAGTATTGCTCTAAATTCAATAATTTTTACCAAGAAAATTATTTGTGTCACCAATCAGCATGACTAATGTTTAGGTGTCTTTGCAAGATACCTATATAAATAATTTTTTGGCCAAAAATTGAAGAAAGAAGAAGTAGGTGTAATGTTTGGAATAATTATAATCATGCATATGACTGCCAAGAAAAATTATAAACGTAATTTTAAAATTATCTCACTATATGACTTAGAAAATGCTCACCTCAAATATGAACTACTTAATCAATATTTTAATTACTTAGATACTAATCAAATTAAAAAAATAATTGTGAATCTTCACATTACTTTCTGTCATGCAACTCAGTTTTTAATAGTGGTTCATATATTTGATTTCAACCTATAGTTTTGGTTCTTCATTAATGAATTTTTACTATTTTTACATGTATTATGACTCTCATTATGACTCTTTCCTCCTGAATTCAATAATAATGATAAAAGCTATGCTTACAAAGAAACATATGGACTGACCACATAGTTCTTAGGACAATTCTGCATATGTCTTTATTTTAATAATATCCTTGATTTACAATTTCATGAAAATATTTAGTATTACTTTAATTCACAAATCATAAAATCCATGGAAATTTTTATGTTGTATAACAATTAGATAATGATAGAACTTAGATGGATCACAAAGTTATATTAGGAAGGAAGAAGCACAGATTACTAATAAGCTAAGGATACCACCAAGCAATTATAAAATAAATTATCAAAGATACATAAAAGTACAAACAAGGTAAAGAATTAATGGATTTCACAGTACACTAACCTTTGTAAAGATCAATTTAGAAAATATAGTAAAGGCAAAGATTAAAACTATAAGGTAAAAAAAGAGGCCAAAACAACAAATCCTAGAGATTAATAAAATATTCAATGAATAATACGAAAACAATATGAATACATGCTAAACTAAAGTACACCATTTTGAAAAATAAAACAAACTTAAAAATAAATTTAAAAATGAATAAAATACAATTAATAGCACATTTAGGTTATTAAGTTAAAATCTACCCAAAGTAAAAAAACTATTTCAGGATGATATATGGTGACATCTCCATTATTCAGTGATCAAAAATTCTTATTATACACAAATTTTCTAGAAATATACAGGAGCAGGTAATGCATAACCCATTTTATGATAAGAGACAAATTAAAATTCAGTTCTAAGGATCCTGTTAGTCCCCAAAATTATGTCCATAAATGCTTTTATTCCATCTAAAAAACTACCCTGTCATGATAAATGGTAAAATAGTGTTTTTGGTCTTAATGAAAGTAAAGATAACTATAAAATAAACTATGATAAATTGTACTTTGTTGGCAAGTCTTTGTATTTAACATTCACACTTTTGTATCTATGAGCATGGGAGTCCCTTGTATAGCACAACTCCTGTATAGCAACTAAAAAAAATTCAGTAATGTAATAAACCACATTAACTGAACAAGGGGAAGAAAACACATGATATTCTGAAATAACGCAATAAAGACATTTGACATGATCAGCACCACTTCTTGATTTAAAAATATATATATACTTAGAAAACTAACAATAGAAGGAAATCTCAACATGTGAAAAAGGCATGTATAAAAATCACTGCTAACATCATACTCAATCATGAAAGACTGAAAGCTTTTCTTAATGATAAGGAACAGGAGATGGGTGCTCACTGTCATCAATGTTATTCAAATTAAACTGGAAGTTCCAGCCAGATCAATTAGGCAAGAATAAAAACACAAGGCATCCAAATTGAAAGGAAAAGGTAGAAATTTCCCTATATGCAGAGTACATGATCTTATATAAAGAAAATCCGGAAAAATTCAAAAGAAAGCTCTTACTGTTAAAAATAATACAGCAGTGACAGCATACGAGATCAGGTAGCAAAAATCACTGATTTTTCTATAGATTAGTAATGAACAATCTGAGGAAAAATTCAAGAAAAAAATTGCACTTAAAATACCAACTATATGAATCAAATTCTAGCAATAAATCTAATCAATGATGTAAATTTGGGTGCAAATAATAACAAAATATTGCTAAAAGGCTTCAAAGAAGAACTAAATAAATGGAAGGACATTCCAAGTTCAAGGATTGGAAGAATAAATATTGTTAAGTTGTCAATTCTGCCCAAACTGATTTATATATTCAATGCTACCCCAATCAAATTTCCAACACCCTTCTTTACAGAAATGGAAAAGACAATGTTTTAGTTTCTTAGGCTGGTTAAATCAAATTACCATAAATTGTTTCAGTTTGAACAATGAGAATTTTTTAGGTTACACCTTTAAGGCTGAGAAAATTTCCAAATCCAAACATCATCAAGGTGGAAAGTGATGTCTGATGGTCTTCTGGGTTTTGTTGCCTTCATCTTCTTTCTTCTGTGGCTTTTTTTTTTTTTTTCATCTGCATTAACTTCTGCTTATAAGTAACTCAAGAGAATTAAGAGCCATTGAAAATGAAGTGGGTCACTACTAAAGTGAACTAGCCTCGTTACTTACAATGGGTCCTCACCCACAGGAATGGATTAACTTTAAGAACATGTATTTCTAGAGTATGTACAGCTTCAAACGTCCACAGAAAATCATCAAATTTATATGAAGGGGTGAGGACCACCAAATAACCAAAGCCATCTTGACAAACAAGAATGAAGTTAGAGGATTGACACCTGTGAACTGTAAAATTAATTATAAAGCCACAGTTATCAAAACAGTCTGGCACAGGCAAAAAGACAGCAGTATAGAACAATGGAATCAAATTGAGAGTTCAGAAATAAATCCTCACACCTATGGCCAAATGATTTTTACTGATTTTTGACAAGAGTAAAAAGTTCACTCAATAGGGAAAGAATAGTCTCTTCAGCAAATAGACCTTGGAAACCAGATTCAGATATGCAAAAGAATGAAGGTGGACTCCTACCTCATATGACATACAAAAATCAACTCAAAATGGATCAAAGACTGAAATATAGAAAACAGATCTACAAAACTTCTAGAGACAGCACAGGACAGTATCTTCAGGACCATTTGACAGGTAATGGTTTCTTAGACCACAAAGCATGAGAATAATGACAAAAAAATACACAAATGGGACCTCATCAAAATTATAAAGTTTTGTCCAACATTTGGCTTAATCATGAAAGTGAAAATACAGTCTTCACAGTGGGAGAAAATGTTTAGAAACTACATATTCAATAAGGGTTAAATATCCAGAATACATGTAGAAATCCTATCAATCACCAACAAAAAAACAAACCAATTTAAAACAGGCAAACTACTCGATTAGCAATTTCTCCAAAGAAGATATACAAACAACCATAAAGCACATGAAAAAGATACTCAGTTTTATTAGCCATTAGAGAAATGCAATGCACAACCACAAGATGCCATTTAAAACCCCATAGAATGGACACTTTTTTTTTTTCCAAAAAGGAAAATAAGTTTTGGAGAGGATTTGGAGAAATGGGAACACTGGTTTCTTGGTTGGAATGTAAAATGATGAATCCATTGTGGAAAAGAGTTTGGAAGTTCCTCAGAAAATTAAGCATAGAATTAACATAATACCTAGCAGTCCTACTTCTAGGTGCATACCCAAAAGAATTAAAAGCAGAAACTTAAACAGATATTTGCATACTGATGTTCAAAAGCAGTATTAGTCACAATCACTAAAAGATGGCAACAAAATAAGTGTCCATTCCCATTAAAAGATAAACAAAATGGGGTATATACATACAATTGAATATTGCTCATTCATGAAAAGGAATGGAATTCTGATACATGTTAGAACATGGATTAACATTGAATATATTGGGTTGAGTGAAATAAGCCAGACACCAAAGGACAAATATTGTATAATCTCAGTGATATAGAGTAACAAACACATTAACAGAGTGAGAATGTAGAATTTGGGTTAGCAGGGAAGAGGATGGGGGTAGGGAAAGTGAAGTTAATGCTTGATGTGTGTAAAGTTTCTCTTTGGGATGTTGGGAAAGTTTGGTAATGGATGGTGATGATGGTAGGACAATATTGTGAACATAATTAACAGCTCTGAATTATATATTTGAATTTGCTTAAAAAGGGAAATTTTATGTTGTATGTATGTTACTAGAGTAAAAAATTTAAAAGCTATGTCTGTATAATGCAATGAACTCAAATGTAAAAAATGTAAAATTCTAGTAAAAGAATAATAATGATATTTTTTCATTATTTTAGCAAATGTATCACACTAATGCCAGGTGTTAATATAGGGTGAGGAGGTATATATGGGAACACTGCAATTTCTAATGATTTTTCTGTAAACCTTCAACTGAGCCAATAAAAAATAAATTGTGTTTGGTATGAGGTGACTGTCTTAAGGTCATCTTTTTGTATGTGGTTATCGAAATGTACACCACCATTTGATGAAGAGATATTCTTTCACAAAAATTTGCCTTGGCACCATTTTAACTCGGGAAAGGATAGTCCTCCAACTTTGTTATTCTTCAAAATGAATTTTATTTGTTTTGAATTTCCATGTAAAACTTAGCACCTGCTTGTCAAGTTTTGAGGAAAAGCATGGGAATATTGATAATAACTGAATTGACTATATAGATGTATAAATGTGGGATAGATTTCCATTTTAATAATATTGGGTCTTTCAATCAAGGAACATGGTATGTCTCTCCATTATATCTTAATTAAGTCTCTTATCACAATTTTCTAATTTTCATAGTAAAATTGTTGCACTTCTTTTCTTAAATGTATTCCTAAATATTTCATAATTTTTTTGCTGCTTTGAGTGGAATTGCATCCTTAATTTCATTTCTGGGTTTTTCATTGATCATGTAAAAAAATATATTAGATTTAATATTAACCATATTTCAAGAGATGATGCATTTGTTTATTTTCCTCAAATCTTTTCAGTGGGTACTACAGGATTTTCCATATTCATGGTCCTGTCATCTGTGATGAAAGACAATTTTATTTTTTTCTTTGCAGTCTGGATTCTATTTTTTTTTTTTTTGCCTGATTTCACCATGTTAAATTGTATTTATATAGTAAGTAGAATTTTCCCCAGAAAATACCAAACACAGAAGATCTGAGATCTATATTTATTTTTACTCCTGTATTTTATATTTTCCTAGTTTCATCACAAAATCATTTTTACATAGCCTTTCATTTTCTTTTCAATTCTCTATTCACTCCAAATGTTAAAATACTGGAAAAAAAGAATCACACTTGCTGAAAAAGATGGTTTTGTAAGGTATAAGTGAGGTTAATATTAATGTGTACATGTTGAAAATATATGTAGGTTTGTGCATTTCTTTGCCTGCATCTATATCCATATCCTATCTATACATATAGCTATAGGTATATTTCTCTTTCTATATACATATTCACAGAACAAAATGTCAACTACTTCCAAACAGCTTATTTTCTCAAAATCAAATTATTCTCTATTTGTGCTCTTGCACTTTGCATATTTTATTTTTTCTCTACTCCATGACATTCAGCTGGAATGCAATTGTTTATTGATCTATTTACAAATCCCACAAAACTAGAGAAATAATTTTCTTTTTCTTTTTTGTGTCAATAATTAGGGCATTGATTATATGTTCAGCTCTTATGAGCTGAACTCTCTCCTCAACTTTCAGGGAGAGAGAGTTGTGATTTTTAATACATAGCCATGTCAGACATAAAGGCCCATGGTGTACCAGCTCAACCTATCATGCCCAACACTTAATTTGAGCCAAGTCTACTCTTAGCTATTTATTTTATGAATTAAGATTACAAATCTAAATAAGCATTTGTCATATTTTTTGACCCCGGAATTGGTCATAATTTAACAAATATGTTTTAGGCCACTACTTTTATTTTAGGCACTTAATCACCCACTGGTATACTGCAATATAGCCTTTATGTATGTTAAACTTTTAAAATAACCGGACACAAATATCTGTAACTGTTGTGACACTTAGAACTGTTAGGCCTCAAAGCTTTTTAGCTTTATGCACATGGATGAGCATACATAGCTAGTTTTATAATTGCATGATTAGTATGTTCAGGAAATCACACTTGCATATACATTGCATGATCAAAAAAGGGGTGGATAACCCCACCTGAAGTGGGAATTTTATAATGTTAATTAAACAAGTTGAAGTGAGGAAAGCCCGGGGCTTCTTCTGTGCAGGTCCAGTCAACCAGTTGAAACTGGTTTTCATACTTTATTGCTTCCACAGGATATTCTTGACCATAAGAAACAGAATCTGGCACCAAAGGAGGGTTGCATCTTATTACGTTCTAATTTTCATATAATTCTTTCCTTTGTATCCTAGCAACAGGGATCAAACAAGTTACTTTCAGCATTTCAGTCATTTCACCCTACATCTATCAATTCCCTCCTTCTAATTTTTGGTGATATTCTCACCGCAGGGGAAAGGGGCTCAGATCTTCTGTAACTACTTCCTGCTGAAAATATGGGTGTTAATCTTTCAGGAAACTATTGTAAGAGGGTGGTCTGAGGAGGAGGAGTTGTTCTGTTAGAGTTTGCAATTGCTTTTGAAAGAAGCATTGCATGCATGACATGAGTACGGGTACAACAGCTAAGAGAATTAGGATAATGATTAAAGGTAGTAGTCACTTAGTGAAACCAGATGGGTTCCAGGAGGAGAAATTATTTCCCCATGTTATGAAATCATTGGCCTTGTTCTTTAGTTTTTTTTAGTGTTCTCAATGACTTTACTTGATTTATTTACATATGAACAGCACTTTTTTGAGGAAAAAAACATGTTGTTGTTTTTTTGTGAGGCTGTTAGCAGGTTAAATGCCCGGAAGTTTTGCAGCACTATCCTGGCTAAGAATATTACTTGTTTTTGCACTGTTAAGACAGTATTTGCTCTTTGGGCTATATCTACTCCCATTTCTTAGAAGAGATTGGAAGCTAAATATAAGGAGGCGGCTGCAGTCCTTGTGGATGCTGTGATTCCTAAAATGGTACACAAAGGAATTAATTGGATTGAGCTTTTTGGTCATTTGTGGTGTTACATGTTTTGGAGTTTGTTTTTACAAAAGTCTGTTGAATTTTGTTCGAAATTTCCTAAAATCATATGGGTGCATTGTTGTTTCTTAAGGATTTGGGATCCCGGGCAGAGGTGCAAAGTAAGATAAGTTTTTGCTTTACTAGCTTTAGTACAGATGATTGCATTTCTGTTTTTAACACTTGCTGGGGATGCCGAGGTGGTCAGATTGCATTGGTTAGTCTGTAGCCAATGAAGCTGAGTTTCAGGCCTTGTAGAATTAGCTAGGATGCAAATGCTGTATCTATGATTATTATTATTTACAGTAAATATTTCTCCAGTTATTGGAGCTGTTGTAACAATTAGGTGTGTAGCATTATGGTGCTGCATAAGCAAGTTCAGTGAACTTTTTAAGTGCGCTCTCCTTACAGCTGCTTTCAAGGTGAGATTAACAGAAGTATTCTATAGTACAGCCTAACCAGGCATTACTTGATATTGATTGTGCAAAAAGTACAGGTAGGGGAGTTTATTTTTTAATATCATATATTTTCCCTTCTACATTCTTTCTTTTTTTTCAGTGATATTAACAAGTAGTTTAGGCATAAGAAGAGTTCACATAGATATACATGTAGCCCCAGTGGGAATAGTAGACTTTGGATTATTAATAGAGAATTTTACTAGCATTTTTTTAATTAACTATGGTTTTATAACAATATTTTGGGTGACTCCTATTTCCCATGGGTTTAAGACTCCCAGTCAGCGAGGCTGCATTGGCCAGTACCATGGCCAAATGACCTCATTTTCCCAGTTTCTATGCGGTTTGACACATAGGCAACCACAGATATTATTATTTCTCATTTTGGGTTGTAGGGCTACTGGTCCTTTAACTTGTGTTCTAAATGCTTGAATCCATCCTGCTATTAGCATTTCAATTGGAGCAAGGCCTGCAGCCTGAGGTGCTGAATTTAAATGAGTTTAGGCTCCATATAGTTTTTTAGTACATTGCTGTAAAGATCTCTGATTGCTTTATATTTGTTTCTTTAAAAGACCATTTATCCTTTCTATAAGATCTGCATCAGTTGGGTTATAAGGCAGATGGAAAGTTTAAACAATATCCTGGATCAGAGCCCAAGACTGCATGAGGTGACCAGTAAATGGAGTTTCTTTATCACTGTTAATTTGGGCTGACACCCCTTATAGGGCATTACTTTTTCTAGGCAGTGAATAGTAGCTTGCTAGCAAGAGAGTCCCATCCATCAACCATATGGGATCGAAGCCTCCTCTCAATTAGAGGTGGAGTAGGCATCACCATCCCAGAATCCTCAGGATTGGGGAATAAATATGGACTGGAGTAGACTTACTGGTATTCTACTATAGGCATATTGTGATTCTCTAGCAATGGGAGAAATTATATTATGGATGTGGAGACAGTGGCCTCTGGAAGTGCTGAAGTCAGGGAGAGGAAAAAAGAGGTATAATAGGGGGGCATTTTCAAGATTTGGAATTGTCTGAATGACATTGCAATGACAGATGCAGGCCATTATATAATCTGCCATAAACTACAGAATTGAGTAGGAGAGAGTGCCAAATACAATGTAAATAATTATCCATGCTTAGTGGCAATGCTCCAAAATGTGCTCATCAATTGCAAGGAATGTACCACACTAATGAAAGAAGATGTTAATGTTGGGAAAAGTGGGAGTTGTGGGGAGTGAAGCATATGGGAATCCCTTATATTTTTTTATGTCGCATTTTATATAGTCTGAGTATCTTTTAAAAATAAATAAAAAATACATTTTATAAAAAAATAGTAGTTTGCTGGTTAAAAGAATCCCGTTGCAGTGTCTGTGGCAGTGAAAGCATACCTTGCCCCTTCTGAGAGTGGGAGGAGACCAATGTAATTCACTTGCTATAAGTCTGTGCTCAGCCTATATGTCCCATCTGGTGAGGTAATTGTCACAGTTGCCAGAGTGAGCATGATGGACACACGTGGGTGGTGTCCATGAGCTGCTGGAGAGTAATAGGTAGCTGGAACTATTGCCACAGTGTCTGGAAGCCATGATATTTGCTTTCTTGTGGAGCTACTATACCGCTTCTCAGGTGTCCATGGCACTGCATTTGATATTCACAAGGGCATCTGCCTCAACATTCTCATAATGTTGAACTAGTCCTTATTTGCATCTCATAGATCAATTTTGATTTGAATTTTGTATATGGCATATATGCCCCTATCTTGTGTGGGTTTTTTTTCCAAATGTTAAAGGTACTATTTTTCACAATTCATTGGTGTTTGCTTCCTTCTTAAAATTGTGTTTAATAGTAAAAATACAGAATTTTTTCTATGAAATAAGAAAAACCTACACCACAAGCTGCTAAGAATATGGAGATTCATGGAAAAATACAATAAATGTAACCTACAGACTATAGTTAGCAGCAATATTGTAATATTCTTGCATCAATGTCAAAGAAGTATGGGGTTAATAAGAGAGATGTGTATGGAAAAAATATACAAAATGTACACTATAGACCATAGTTAGGGGTAATAGATTATGACATTCTCTCATAATCTATAACAAATGTTCCATAACAATGTCAGTTGTTGGTGGAGGGGTGTTATATGGGAATTCTGCACAGAATTGCAGATTTGTTTTGTAAGTTCACAATTTCTCCATTAAAAAAATAATATATATATATATCTATATTTATATATATATATATAAATCAGTTGGCCATAAATGTGAGAGTTGATTTCTGAAGTCTCAATGAAATTCCATTGGTCAATATGTCTGCCCTTGTATTATTAACATTACTGTTGTTTTGTGAAACATTTTAAGATCCAGAAGTGTGAGTCCCCTGACTTCATTCTTTTTTCAAGATGGCTTTAGCTCTTCAGGACCCCTTAAACTTCCATATAAATTTGATGATTGGATTTTCCATTTCTACAAAGAAGGGTGCTGGAATTTTTATTGGGGTTGCATTGAATCTATAAATTACTTTGGGTTTGAATGACCTCTTAAGGATATTTAGTCTTCCAAACCATAAACACAAAATATCTCTCCATTTATTTAGATATTTTTTAAATTTATTTTAGGAATGTTTTGTCATTTTCTTTGTACAAGTCCTTTATGTCTTTAGTTAGATTAATTCCTAATTATTATATTCTTTGAAGTGCTGTTGTGAATGGAATTTTATCTTGATTTCCTCATCCTATTGATCATTGCTATTTTATATTAGCAATACTGATTTTTGAGGGTTGCTCTTCTACCCCACCACTATGCTCAATTCATGTGTTACTTATAGAAGTTTTTTGTGTGTGTATTTTGCAAGATTTTCTCTAAATTGGATAAAACCATCTGCAAATAGGGTAAGTTTTACTTCTTCCTTTCCAACTTGAGTGGGTTTAATTTGTTTTTCTTGCCTAATTTCCTTGGCAAGAATGTCCAGTACATTGTTGAATAACAGTAGTGACAAACGGCATTCTTGTCTTGTTGCTGATCTTAGAGGGAAAGTTTTCAGTCTTTCACCGTCAAGTAGAATGTTAGCTGTGGACATTTCATATATGCCCTCTATTTGTTGAGGAAATTTCCTTCTATTCTTTGTGTTCTAAGTGCTTTTTTCAATAAATCGTGCTGAAGCTTGTCAAATGCCTTTTGATATTAATTGAGATGATCATGTGGTTTCTGTCCTTCATTGTGTTAATGTAGTGTATTACATTAATTGATTTTCTCATTTAGAAACAACTTTACATGCTAGCATTAATTCTTTTAAAATACTGTTTTATGGTTATGATGTATAATTATGATGTATAATTCTTTTAAAATACTGTTTTAATTGGTTCCCTGATATTTTGTTGACATTTTTGTATTAACGTAAATAAGAGATATTGCTCTGTTGTTTCTTTGGGGTGGGTTCTTCATCAGGCTTTGGTGTGAGGGAGATGTTGACCTCTTAGATTAAATTAGTGAGTGTGCCCTCCTCTTCAACTTTTTGGAAGTGCTTGAGCAGTGTTGGAGTTAAGTCTTCTTGGAATGTTTGGCAGAATTCCCCTGTGAAGACATCAGGTCCTGGGATTTTCTTCATGGGGAGATTTTTTATTACTGAGTCAATGTCTTTAGCAGTAATGGATTTTTGTGATCTATTTCATTGTAAGTCAATGTGGGTAGTTTGTGTGTTTATAAGAATATGTCCTATTCATCAAGGAGGTTATCTTATTGTCATATGGTTGTTCATAGAATCCTCTAAAGTCCTTTTTATTTGAGTGGGGTCAGTCATAATGACTTCCTTTTCATTTCTGATTTTCCTTACTTGTATCCTTTCTCTTTTTTTCTTTGTCACTTTATCTATTTTTTATTGATCTTTTCAAACAGACATTTTTTTTTTAATTCTCTCAATTGTTTTGTGTTTTCTTTTTCATTTCTCTCCACTCTGTGTTATTTCCTTCCTTATGCTCACTTTGAGTTTAGTTTTCTCTTCTTTTTCAAGTTATCTCTTTTTGAGGTTAGGTCTGATTGTAAGTCTTTCTTCTTTTTTAATGTAAGCATTTTTTCTAGCTATATATTTCCTTCTCTACCCTGCCTTTGTTGCATCTCATAAGTTTCAGCATGTTGTACTTTCACTTTCATTCAGCTCAACATATTTCCTAATTTAGCTTGTGATTTCCTCCTTAATCCACTGGTTTTTTAAGATTGTGTTAACTAATTTCTACACATTTGTACATTTTCCATTTCTGCCTCTGTTATCGATTTCTAGCTTCATTCTGTTGTGGTCAGAAAATATACATTGTATGATTTCAATATTTTTGAATTTATTAAGACTTGTTTTGTTACCTATTATATAGTCTATCTTGAAGTTTCACGTTCACACAAGAAGAATGTGTATTCTGATTTTTGTTGAGTGATGTGTTACAGTATATCATTTAAGTTCTGTACTTCCTTATTGATCTTCTCACTAGATGACCTCTCCATTATTTAAAGTGGCATATCAAATTCTCTAACTATTAATGTAAATACGTTAAATTTTCCCTTCAAATCTGTTCTATCATAATCTGTAACAACTGTTCCACCACTATGTAAGGTGTTTGTGGAGGGGTGTTCTATGCAAATTCTGCACATTTGCACAATCACTTTGTAAATTCACAAGTTATAATAAAATATATATATATATAAATCAAAATATATACCTCATACATTTTGAGCCTTTGCTGTTAGGTCCATAGATATTTATAATATTTAAATCTTATTGTTGAATTATCCTCTTTATCAGCATATAATCACCATCTTTCTCTCTCACAACTGTTTTCGACATTAATTCTATTTACCTGATATTGGATATTAGATATTTGATATCAGTATGCTAACCCAACTCTCTTTTTGTTACTGCTTCCATGGTATATCTTTTTCTATATTTTCACTTTCAACATATATGTATCCTTGTATTTAATGTGAGTGTTTTGTGGACAGTATATAGTTGGGTTATGCTTTTTTATATATTCAGCCAATCTCTGCATTTTGACTGGAGAGATTAATCTATTTGCACTTCAGGTAACAGCTGATTATGCAAGACTAGCTTTTCTCCCATTTTGCTATTTACCCTTTGCATGTCTTATACCTTTTTGTTCCTCAATACTTTGATTAATATTTCCTTTTATGCTTAGTTGAGTTTTTAAGTTATACCATATGGGGTGCTTCTCATTCCATCTGGTTATATTTTACATCTATTTAACTTGTGGTAACACTGGGGTTTAAAATTTAATATCTTAAATATTTCACAATCATATTTGGTATGATACTAAACTAAATTAAATAGCATGCCTATATACTTTTCCTATATTCCTACATTCCCCAACTTTTTTGTATATGTTACACTTTATACCTTTATATAGTGTATGTCTAAATCCACAGATTTATTGTGGCTTTTATGCATTTACATTAACACCTGTAGGAAGTAAAAAGTGTAGTTACATGCCATACATACAATAATATAACAGTGGGAAGTATTATTACCCAAACAGTTTCCTTTACCACAGGACTTTCTTTCTTTATGCTACTTTGAACCACTGCCTAGTGTCTTTCCTTTTCAGTCCAAAGAATTCTGCACTAGTCAGCCAATGGGGTGTTGATGCAAAATACAAGAAATTTGTTGGCTTTTATAAAGGGTATTTATTTGGGATAAAAGCTTACAGTTACCAGGCCATAAAGCATAAGTTAGTTCCCTCAACAAAGTCTGTTGCCACATGTTGGAGCAAGATGGCTGCCAACATCTCCTCTTAAGGCTCCGTGGTCCCAGCTTCTTCAATATCAGCTGTAGGCTGGGATAATTCTCGTTTCTCTCCTGGGACTTGTTTCTCTCAGGGTTCAGCTGCTCTGTTTTCTCCACAAGGTCAGCTGTAGACTATCAGGCTCTTTCTTCCCAGGGCATCAATCATGCCTATGGAGCCTTCACTATTCCTCTGTGTTCTTCTCCTGGGTTTTTACTTCCCAGGGCTCCAGCATCAAAAAACTCAAACTCTCTCCTCTAAAATGTAGTGTAGTTTTCTCTGTGAGTTTCCACCCACCAAGGCGGTGAGGACTCAACATCCTACTGACATGGCTCATTCAAAGCCTTAATTGTAGTTTAATCAAGTAAAAGTGAAATCTCTGAATCCAATACAATCTAATATGCCCAAATGAACAGACCAGTTCACAAACCTAATCCAATATCTATTTTTGGAATCCATAAACAATATGTAACTGCTAAAATTCCCTTTAGCATTGCTTGCGGGGCAGCTCTATTGGTGATGAAATCCTTCAGCTTTTGCTTTTCTGTGAATGTTTTAATCTTTTTCTCGTTTTTGAAAGAACATGTTGTCAGATATAAAATAGTTTTTTGCAGTTTTTTTTTTCTTTCAACCTTTTAAGTATTTCAACACACTGCTTTTTTTGCATTTATGGTTTCTGAAGAGAAATTGGCACTCAATCTAATTGGGACTCCTTTGTACATAAGATAACATTTTGCTTTGCTCTTGGAGCTTTCAGTACTTTATCTTTGTCCTTTGAATTTGATTGTGTGATCAGTACATGATGGGGTATATTTTTCTGCATTTTTACCATTTGGTGTTCTCTGGCCTTCTTGGATGTACATAATCACGTCTTTTGCTGTATTTGGGAAGTTCCTCATTTCTTGATTTTGTAGTCAACTGGTGATAAGTCAGAGATTTTCTTGAGCTTTAGCATTCCTATCAGTAAGGTCTGCACAAAGCCAAGTGTCACCTACTAATAATATCCTTGCATGGTCCAATTTACAATTAGGTTCACTTCAACCAATATATGATTAAATTTCCAAATATGTATTTTGTGGGGTACATGACTCAATGCACAATACTGACATTACCAGAGAAAAATTCTCCTCTCTAATGCAGCCAAAATCTTCCAGGTACTAAATAACCAAAATTATCCCATAGCACTCTCCAGCCAACACTCTAGGGGCAGGCATAACATAATGAGCTGTTTTATATAAGCTAAACTAATTTTCCTATGAAATTTATCCCCTCACTTTTTTAATTATCGGAACTCTTCTTCAAAATTTCAATTTTGCCTTTTCTTGTTGACAGGAATCCTGCCTCATAAATGAATTGAATTTGTGTGCAGAAATTATCTCTAAGTTGGTATTTTAAATTATATAAGGATTTACAGATGGTTATTGAACTTTGGAATCATTAGATAAGGTGTTAAAATGGAAGTGACTTTTTAAATGAATTGAAAGACATTAGTGTCCCATAATATCTTCCAATATTAAGGAAATAATCCAGGTTCACAACAAAAGTATGAGCAAAGTAGAGAAGGTAAAATGAGAATATCTTGTATAGGGAGCACATAGGACGTGGGTGAGGAAGCTATCTGGATTCATTCATAATGAAGTGAGTTTAGAAATAAAGTAGAATGGAAATGGTTGAAGCCAGAATGGAGAGGAAATCAAAGTTAGTTGCCATGGTCTATGGAACTGAGAAAATCTTGTTGCCAGGCAGCTAAATCTAGAACTTAATTACCTGAGAGACAAAGAAGGAGTTATCTATGTTTTTTATTGCCATGTGAAGTCTTAAAAAAATATTTTGTTTATTGAGCTGTGTAGTCTAAACTTTCTATGGCTAGAGCCACAGCTGGGAAAAAAATCATCGAAACCATTAATTGTTCTACTGGTAAGTGATTCCAGAGTTTATTTGTAAGGGGAAGAAAAAACCAGTATTTGTGTATGTGTATATAGGCATGGACACACACACACACATACACACAATAGCATTCATTATTGCTAAGTGTTCAGATCTTGATGAGGACTTAGGTCCTTTAATATATCTAGTTCTATTTTATTTCACTTGGTTGGGTGGCACTAATTTGCCTTTTAAATGGCTTTTCTTACCCACAACTATGCAGACACTGAAAAATCCAGGAATAAAGTGAGAGAGTTTAGTAATTATTCTACATGTATTGAAGAATTTGAAGTAGCTGTGCAGGAAGAAATAATTTATAAAAGATGAAATGGAAGTTTAAGAGTCCAAGTTGAAATCTCTGCACTATTATGAAACTAGTCAATTTCATTAATGAAACTGTTATATCCTGGAGGCATTATGTAAAACAACGTAATGAAGAAAAAAAAAAAGTTCAAAAAAATTTTAGCGTCTTTTTTGCTTATGAACTGCTCTTAAGCTGAGGACTTAGGAATAAATTCTGGTAGACTTATACAGGTTAAATTCATTTTCAACAGTGTTATTTATTATTTATAATGAATCATTTCCATAGAAAATAATGAACATTTTAGGTTTTACTCACAGTTAATGATTGTTCATCCTCAAAAGTATCATCACGATATCTTGATTTTTTCTTATGCACTTTTTTTCTCTGCACTTTATGAAATATTTTTTCTCTGCACTTTATGAAATATTGTGCTTACTCTTTTGCAATGGCAAAGTACCCAAGTAATCAGTATAAAGCCTGGATTATTTTAATAATTATGAACGTGTACAGGCTGAAACAAGCCCTCCTCAACTAATCACATTACAGGCAAATTTTAAGAAAAATTTTAAATTTCTGTTAAACAAGGGTTGCATGATGAAATCTTGGTTTGGTAATTTAAACTACCATGATTGGAAGTTAATGGCAACAACTTTGATGCAAAAGATAATGTCCATTTTTAGCCTAGATCCCTATAAATAAGAAAATTAAAAAATTCCAAAAACTAAGAAGCAAAGTACAAAGTATTATAAATATAGCGGTGTTTAAAATAAGTATTTCTTCATGACATAATCACATGTGTTGAGGTACCAGTATACCACAACTGAGTATTTTCCCTTTTTAAATATCCCCCATTTCAGAGTGTGGGACTTATTTTCACAGCAGTGTTGATAACTTGTTGCATGAGTTGAGAAACCAGATTAAAGGATCAGTCTAGTTTGGGTTGAAGATTTTAGCAAATAGTGGTTGAATTGATTGAGTCTGGAGCCAGGCTACATAGGATTATAGGAGAAATGATGGGATACTGAAAAAGTGAGATAAAATGAAAAGAAAAGGTATTTGAGTCCTCTAGAAATGTAAGCACTTATTTCTGATTAAGAATAAACGTTGTGGTAAACTATGTAAGACGTAAGAATTTAGATAGTTGAGGGTAATGAAAAGACACAGGTCTTGGCCACAGTTAGATGGCTAAAGTGAAGGTGTGTTGTAAAGGTAAACTAGACATTGAATTGTCATCCACATACTTGCTAACCAGAGGCAAAATATAGATGGAATTACTACTGTAGAACAAATTTATAAATAAAATGCCAAATTCTTTGAGGCTCATCCAGTTTACATTGAAGGGTAGGTGTAACGGTTAGAAAGAAAGGTAACATGAAGTAATAGGATGGCAGCCTGTTTAGAGCATTGAAAGTGGTTTTGTTAATCAAAGAACATTGGGAACAAGAATTTGGTCTACATGGGAAACAGACATTCTGAGAATGGGAAGCTTCTAATCCACAGAGCTTCATTTTGTTGTATTGTAGGTTTTAACAAAATTAAGGAAGTAGGAGGAGATTTCCAAGAAGAATTCTGAATTGAAAAGGATTCTTGTTGCTTTTCATGAATGAGACATTCCAGAAGTCACTGGGAAATACTTATAGAGACAAGAGGCCAAGCAACTTAGAATCAAAATAAAATAATAAAGCAGAAAGGAGTGAAGGCTCTAAAGAGGATTGGTGGTGAATCAGACATCATTGATTTTCCTATTACATACCATAATATATGTCATTTGATAAGTATATCAGAATACTTCCAATCCGACTGCATTCTCCTAAGTTTTTCCGACTAGGCAAGTAGTTCCTTATCTCATTTCTTTAATAATCTCAATATATTAGTGATCTAATGAAGACTGTGATCCTCTCAGCAGGCAAATAAAAACAAGCCATGTATCATTTTCCCAACCACTCTGCCCAAATGTTTACATCAGACCCCTAAGTTTTTAAGTCCTCTATTATTTATTTTTGTGACCCATATTTTTATCTAGATATCATGTGAGTCTACCAATTCTGTAAGGAAGGAAGAAAGCAATAAATGAAGATTGCCTGACAGGCACTAAGCTATTTCCAGAATTCTCCCTTTCATAAATATAAAATAAATACATTTGAAGAGTGATCTCCATAGTTTGCCTCACATACATAAGAATACTAGGGACTTTGGTGTTTTACTCCACTTTGTCAACCCTGCTTTCTCCAAATCTTTACTCCCTTATTTTTGGATTCATTGAATTCATTTTCACTCCAAAAGGCACTTCATTTTGTCCTCAGTATTCTCAAATCTGCAAATAATAGTTCTGAAACAAGATTGGTTTCCTTTATGTGGCAAGAAGTTTTGCAAAAATCTTTTATTACCTTGAGTTTATTATCAAGTGCAAACATTTTTTAGTGATCATCCATAGACCACCCTAAGTCACTCTTCCTTCTATTTCTTTAATTTAAAATTATTTACTAAACTAAACTCTGCATTATGGGTAGTAATGTTGATGAAAAGAATTATTGATGGAACAGACACCTTAAAGTTCCACAGGACTAGAGGCATGTAGAGAGAATAAAAAACAGGTAAATAAATAAAAAGAGAATATTAAAAAATATAGATTCTAACCATAATAACAAACCTGCCACAGAGAAGTATATGCAATCTGTATGAGGAAAAATAATATGTTTTAGTGTTTTTATACATGATTCCTGAGAAATGATAGAATAATTTGTCACTTCAAGTTGCAGGTAGGTACTTTTAATGTTAAGCCAATAGGAAAGAATCAAGTTACCTAAGGAAAGAATGATGTGTTTATTTTTCTGTTAAAACCCTTTGTTTATAAATATTTATTGTAGAAATGGTCACACATATTACTATTTTTAGAGACTAGTATAATGAAACAATATAAGTAGATTATCTAGGTTCAATAATTATCAAACTTATCAAATACTCAATCAATGTACACACCCCCAATCTCATTCTGCTTCACCAAAATTAAGAGCAAATACATGGTAGTTTAATCACTGAAGTCTTGAGCCAAACTCTAATTCCTTTTATCCCACACATTTCTCTTCCTCACCAAGCCCAGCTTACCGATAACACCACCTATCTTCATCTAATTTTTATTTTACTTATAGTCCCACCACTCTGATGGTTCAACTCTGACAGAAGATAGATCCCTACAGGTCTGTGCTGCTTATGACAAGCTAAAAGGGAGGAGTCAGACCAGCTGTACCTGCAGCCTGCTCTCTTCTGCACTCTCCATGGACCCTATCATTGTGTCTCTATAATGGCTGGGGGTGAGGTCTTGTTGCATGTGAGGATCACTCTCCTGCTGCTCAGGCTGGAGGTGTTCCTGTTCCTCTCTGCAATGTCCCTGGATGAGGACTCTCAGCACCACAGCCCCCCAGAAGTGGTGATTCCCTTGAGGGTAAGTGGCACCAGCAAACGTATGAAGGCTTCAGGCTGGCAATCCTACAGCCTGCACTTTGGGGGCCAGAGACACATTGTCCACCTGAAGGTCAAGAAGAGTTTTCTGGCCAGAAACCTCCCAGTGTTCACTTACACAGAGCAGGGTGCTCTCCTTGAGGACCAGCCTTTTATTCCAAATGACTGCTACTATCATGGTTATGTGGAGGGGGACCCCGAATCCCTGGTTGTCCTCAGTAACTGTTTTGGGGGCTTTCAAGGAATACTGCAGGTAAATTATATCACTTATGAAATCAGACCCAAAAGTTTTTCTGGCACATTTGAACATCTTTTATATAAAATGGACAGTGAGGAGACACAATTCCCACACCTGAGATGTGGATTGACAGAAGATGAAATAGAAAGACAATTAAAATTTCAAGGGAATGGTAATTATACTCTAAGGCAAAGCTCCTATGAAGGATGGTGGACCCACCTATGGACTATTGAATTAGCAATGGTGGTAGACAAGAAGCGATACCAAACTCTCCAGAGTAATGAGTCATTGGTGCAGAAGGAAGTTTTTAATGTTATCAATTTAATAGACACCTTTTATGAGACAATGAACGTTGATATAGCTTTGTATGGTATTGAGATCTGGACTGAAGAAAACCCCATTCCAGTAGAAAATATAAAGGTTCTTCTAGGAGCATTCTGCAAATGGAAACGTGCTCATCTAGCTCTTCGTGTTAATCATGATATTGTAAATCTTATTGCAGATAAGCATTTCGGTAGTCTTTTGGGATTGGCCTATGTTGGAACAGTATGTGCGCCAAAGTATAATTGTGCAATTCTTAGTTTCAGGGGTAAGAATTTGGGTAATTTTGCAGTCCTTACAGGACATGAGATTGGTCATATTTTGGGTATGAATCATGATGACAAAAACTGTATATGTGGACATAAGTATTGCGTAATGTACCCACACGTGGTCCCGTCAAGTAGGTTCAGCAATTGCAGTTATGGTTCCTTTTGGAACATCAATGTCAAAAAGAGCTGTTTGCGCAACTCACCAAATCTACAGGATATACTTATGGAGAAGCGATGTGGGAACCATGTGGTTGAAGAAGGAGAGTCGTGTGACTGTGGATCATTAAAATCTTGTGAAAAAGATCCTTGTTGTCTTTCAAACTGCACGCTGAGGCCTGGGGCTCTTTGTGCTTTTGGACTGTGTTGCCAAAATTGCATATTCAAATCAACAGGTAAACTGTGTAGAGAAGAGGTCAGCGAATGTGATCTCCCAGAATGGTGCAATGGATCATCTAATCACTGCCCAGAAGATGTATATCTGAAGGAAGGGACGCCATGTCCAAAAGATGGCTACTGTTTTGAAAAGAAATGTAATAATCGCGATGCACAGTGTAGGAAGATTTTTGGTAAATATGCCAGGAGTGCAAATCATAGTTGTTACAAAGAAATCAACACCAAAGGTGACCGTTTTGGTCACTGTGGTATAAAAAATAACCAATATGTAAAATGCCATAAATCTGATATCCTCTGTGGAAGAGTTCAGTGTGAGAATGTAAGCTTAATACCCGTTTTGGAGTCGCATTCTACAGTACTTAGGACTCCCCTCAGTGATGTCGTCTGTTGGGGCACTGACTTTCATCATGGGATGTCCATACCTGATATCGGTGATGTGAAAGATGGCACAGAATGTGGTGAAAAACATATCTGTTTCAACAGGAAATGTGTTAATATATCTAAATTGGAAGCTGGTTGTACAGATAAAACCTGTAATTACAACGGGGCGTGCAACAATAAACAACATTGCCATTGCAACTATGGATGGGCCCCCCCAGACTGCCTGCAAAGAGGCAATGGAGGTAGTGTTGACAGTGGCCCACCACCTGACAGAGACATAAAAATACAAAAACGGAGAAGGAGTGTTGTCTTCCTACTGCTTTCTATAACTCCTTTGCTATCTTTACTTTTATGTTTTTTAATATTGCTTTGCCTGTGTAAAGAATATGACGAAACACCTGAAGGAAGCATATCCTCCTAAGAAAAATCTGTAAGACCAAAAATTAAGATTCCAGAAGTAAATTAAAAACCTAAATAAAATTCCCAAGTTTTTAGATTTTAGTCCCCTGGCAATAAAAAAGTCAGAGGCCACTAAAAGAAAATCACAGACATTTACTGTACTTCTGGAACATCAGTGTAAGCTATTAAATAAAGGTGATTCCTAGAATAATCTTTCTTTTTCTTCATTGTTTTAAGCATTTTCAATGGGTGTTTTTTCACTGAATTGTTGTTTTTGGTTTGCTCTTCAAAGGCAAATATTTAAATGACTGTCTCTCAATTGCAAACTCCATTGCCCTCTTAACACCAGCATAGCTGACCAGTGACCTTCACTTGTATTTCTGAGTCCAAGCTATAAGAGGCTTCTACCAGGTCTAAGGTGTCTGGCACCAGGATGGCAGTAACCTGACCTCACAGGTCAAATCTCTCAATCCATGGCCCTATCCTCTGCTTCTAGGTTTGAATAACCTCAAATTCTCCTTTTGCTCTCCCATCCTACTACTGATAACTGCTTCTTGTTCTTAGTGGCTTGTGGTTATCTCAGTGTCCCTCTTTATTCTTCTCATTCTCCAACAGGTGTGTCCTCAATTGTTGATATTTCATCTCACTTATAATCACTTGGTGTGGTTTCTCTTTTTGTGACTGACCTCGAACAGAAGCATTACTATTCTTGCTAAAATGGAGAACACAAGAGTTTGGCTTCAAAGCTTTTGACTTTTTTAACACTTTATTTTACCTTGTTGTCGAAATGATTTAATCTTAGTATTTCTTCAAAGTCTGGAAATGAAAAATGAGGACAGGTCACTAAACTTCTCTTAGTCTCTGAGCTGCTATGACAAATACTTCACAATAGTGTAGCTCAACAAAAAAAATTTATTGGCTCATGGTTCAGTGGCCTTGCTTCCTCCTGTGGTTGGTTGAGTTCTGGTTGTATGGTAATCATTGGGTTTCTTGGCTGTCCTGTCACATGGCTAAGTACTATCCTTTCCTTTGTGGTGTCCTTTGACTTCTGGTTTCTAGCGTCTTTCCCTGGCTCTGTTTTCTCTGTCCAGTTTCCTTTCTTATAAAGCCATCATCCATATTAACCCCCACCCATATTAACTTAACCTCATTCAGTGTACACCACCTTAATGAATAACATCTTCAAAGGTCCTATTTACAAATATGTTCTTACCACAGGACCAGGGTTAGGCTTTAATGTCCCTTTATGGGAGCCATGATTCAATCCCTGATCAACTCCTTGATGAACTTTGTTTATAAAATAAGCTTAAGATGATATTTGAACATCTATGGAGAATATAATAAGCTTTGGCTTACATATATATCACCTGGGGTGACAAAAAGTAGACAATCCCAAGTAAATTTGAAAACC
Source organism: Cabassous unicinctus (assembly GCA_029593785.1). Lineage (NCBI taxonomy): Eukaryota > Metazoa > Chordata > Mammalia > Cingulata > Chlamyphoridae > Cabassous > Cabassous unicinctus. Next base: position 49,597 of record JAQZBX010000256.1, read on the forward strand.
ATGTTTTTAGGGTATCAACAAGCTGTAGAAATAATGAGACCAAAGGAATTAATATTCCTGGCAAATGAACTGAATTTCCTGTTTGAGCCTTTGCCTATTCTGCTTGTGCATTGAAGATTAATGTTGGCCCTGTTATGGGGCCTCTGCTGAGATAAAGTGACCCAAAATTCTCCTATTACTACAAGGGCTACGTTGATGTTTTGGAATTTGAGGAGCCTCACATTCGTAATCATTTTTAAGAGTCACAGTTACTGAAATTGAGGGATTTATGGGATAACAGTGATGTTGTCTGGAATTTCTAAAAAGCGTACTTTGTTTCCAAAAACTATGTTATGTTTTAGAAGAAAAGATAGTAAAAGGGGGCTTATCTAAAGCCTATGTACTGTTTTGCTGCCCCCTTAAAATGCTTATCTGAATTATACCTTCATTGAGAAAGAAGGGTTGAGAAATGGGCTGTGAACATTTGAGTGATAGCAGATAATTCCCAATAATCTTTCATATATGAATAAATAAATAAACATAGACTGCCAATTTGAAGTCTAGCAGGCCCATGACTCAGCAGCATAGATACATGATAATTAGCCCGAGTTTGACTGTGAGTTTATTCCCTTCTGATTTAGTTCATTGCATGATAGGATTGAAGTCATCAGCTTTCTCAGCCTATCATCCTGAAGGATGGAAAAAGGAAACTCAAGTGGAGCTTCTTATAATTTTTTTATACAGAAACACCAATAAATAATGAAAATGTTTATAGATGTGGGAAAAATTAAGAAATTAAATCCTATTAAAAAGAAATTTGAAAAAAGAATAAAGAAATAGATGAGAATAAGTTGCTACAGTCAGTTAACCCAAAAATTAGAGCAAGAATACATGAAGAAAGTGACTAATATGTTAAAAAATAGAATGAAATGATTCAAAATATAAAGACATAAAATCACCACAATAAATTGGAATATGCACAAAAGCATGAAATGCATATATCAGGATTAAAATGAAACACATGATATAAGAAGTCAGTGGTGGATTTAAGAGTAGATAGGACAAAACACAACACAAAATTACTTAACTGGATGACAGGTCAATGGAAAACCCCCACAATGAATTACAGAGAAAAAACTGTTCATAAAATATGTGGCAAAGAGAGAGATAGTGTTATATCAAATGAGCTATTATTTCTGTTTTCTCTATACATGGAACCTCTGCCCTCCGTGTGAGCTGGGGCAAAAAAAAATTGAGACTCAGTATTCTAATCCTGTATCCTAAGGCAGGATGTCCACAGTATGACTTGTTGTAGAGAGAATGAAATAGGCCATGACAACACAAAATAAACTTTTCACAACATGAAGCATGGAGAAAGATGAGATAAGTGTTTAAACTGCCCCTTGTTAAGTGAGGCAATATTGTTGGGCTGAGACCTTGGGACTGAGGGAGTCAACTATGTCTGGGCCTTATCTTTCCATTACAGAATCTGTAATACAGATTCTGGGAACCAGATAGGTGGGACCATATTGTAAATTCACTGGATGGATTCTCTGTTTTTAGCAGGATTTAGTAGATTTTTTTGGATAAATATTTGTGTATTTGCAGTATGCCCTTAGGCCAATTCCCAGCAGCTTTAACTTTTTATTTCCATAGCATCCACAAGATAAATAATTGTTTTCCAGGAAGAGGGTCCATGAATACCTCACACATTCATTCTCGAACTCTCACCCCTCCATCTTGTAGAATAACAGAAACCAATAAGACATTCACACTATGTGGGAGTGACCAATGAAACAGTCTTTTCAATAACTGGTGCTGAGTCATTTGGGTATCCATGTGGGAATGATGCATCTTTATCTCTATTTTACACTCTACACTGAAACCTATTCCAGGTGGATATGTAATATTTATAGTTAAGGGAAATCAACAAAGCTATTAGAGGAAGGCTCAGGGGATTAAGTTTATAATCCTGTAGGAGATAAATATTATTTATAAAGAAACCAAATCTTATAAGTAGAAACAATACTCAATAAACAGAACATTAAATATTTGAGCAACTACTCTTCTAGAAAAATATTTTTAAAAAGAGGAAAATTGCAAGCCTTTTGGATACATGGAAAATGTTTTCACAAAACACATAGATGGAAATGATTGATATGCAGAATATATAGTAATCCTTCAAAGCAATGAGATTGACGAAAGACTCCCACTAGAAAATTGGCAAAGAACTCATAGAATCACTTCTTAAAAGAGGTCATCCAAAGGTCAATAGACATATAAAATGGTGCTAAATTGTTTTAGGTATCAGAGAATACACATGAAAATGGAGTTTAATGCAATTTTACATGCATTGTAATGGTGAAAACAAAAATTTAGGACTACATCAAGTGTTAGAAAACATATGAGTTAAGCACAACTTTCATAATTTGGTGTTGGCTGTGTAAATGGGTCCAAACACATTGGAACCCTCTTTGTGGGCTCTACTATACTTCATCATATACAGGTGATCTGAGCCATTTCATTTTGATTTATAGGTCCAATGGAAAAGCCTAACTATGTTTTCTGAATGTTCAATAAATCTAACCAAAGGGAAAAACAACAACTGGAAATGGCGCAAGTGTTTATCAATGTTAGGATGAATAACAGTGTATTCACATGCTGGGATATTACATATACACGAAGGATGAGTAATGCTATTACAAATACATGTAACACTGTAGTTGGATTTCACAAACAAAATATTAAGTAAAATAAGCCAGTTGCAAATGAGTATATATTGTACAATTACGTTTATATGAAGTATTAGAAGGGAAAATTATGCTGCTAGAAATCTGGATTGGACTTATTCTTTGGGACAGGTAGAAAATGGTAAGGAACCAAAAGTATACATTATATACTTTAAGGTAAATTTATAGAAAAGAATATTATAAAGCACTGAGAGGCTTAGAAAATGTAAACATGTATGTTTGAAAACAGAAACAAAATCTCATGAGCCACATCTTCTGAAAACATTTTCCTATTTGCTCCCTAGTCAAACTCAACTCCAGTAACCTCTTGCCATATACAGTTTTAGTAACATGAAGCACTATGGGACTTATCTCATAAAGTATATGGTTTCAATTCCAAAATATCACTTTTAATGTGGTATAAAACTATGAAACTATGAAAAATATGGGAAAAGTGTTTATCAAAGTCCTTCTGTTATGAAAAGACAATGAATCACATTATAGATGTATTATGGGAGTTGTATTAATGCCTGCACAGGGAAGACACTGCATTTTTAAAATAAAAGCCTAATTAGCAGGATCTCATAATTAATTAATTCTCCTTTTTTTTTAAAAAAAATAGATAAACTTGAGTAAGGAATTTAGTAGAAAAGGTAATTTCTTAATTTTAAGTCAACTATGTTTATTAAAATAGTGCAAACTAATCATTTAATATTGACTCAAAAACTAATAAATCATTTTTACTCTAAATTAGATAATTTTTACTAAGAAAATTATTTGTGCCATCAATCAGCATGATTAATGTTTAGGTATCATTGCAAGATAATTATATAATTAATTTTTTCGCCAAAAAATTGAAGAGAGAAGAAGTAGGTATAATGTTTGTATTAATTATAATTATACATATGACTGCCAAGAAAAATTGTAAAGGTAATTTTAAAATTATCTCACTATATGACTTAGAAGATGCTCACCTCAAATATGAACTACTTAATCAATATTTTAATTAATAGTTACACTAATCAAATTAAAAGAAAAAATAATTGTGAATCTTTACTTTCTGTCATGCACTCAGTTTTTAATAGTGGTTCCTATATTTGATTTCAACCTATAGCTTTGTATCTTCATTAAAGAATTTTTACTGTTTTTATGTCTATTATGACTCACATTATGACTCCCTCCTCCTGAATTCAATAACAATGATAAAATCTATGCTTACAAAGAAATGTAAGGACTGAACAAATAGTTCTTTGGACAAATCTGCACATGTCTTTATTTTAATAATATCCTAATTTTACAAATTCAAGAAAATACTTTAGTATTACCTTAATTCACAGATCATAAAACACATGGAATTTTTTTATGTTGTATAAAAATTAGGTAATGATAGAACTTTGATGGATCATAAAGTTATATTAGGAAGGAAGAAGCACTGACTACTAATAAGCTAAGGACACCACCAAGCAATTATAAAACAAATCTCCAAAGATACACAAAAGCACAAACAAGGTAAAGAATTAATGAATTTTACAGTATATAAATCTTTGTAAAGATTAATTTAGAAAATGAAAAGAAAGGCAATGATTAAAACTATAAGGTAAAAATGAGGCCAAAACAACAAATCCTAGTGATTAATATAATATTCAGTGAATAATATGAAAATAATATGAATACATGCTAAACTAAAGTACACCACCTTGAAAAATATAAAAAAACTTAAAAATAAATTTAAAAATGAACAAAATACAATTAATAGCACATTTGTGTTATTAAGTTAAAATCTACCCAAAGAAAAAGAACTATCTCAGGATGAGATATGGTAACATCTCCAAATTGTCAGTGATCAAAAATTCTTATTATACACAAATTTTCTTGAAAATATACAGGACCAGGTAATATAAAGCCCATTTTGTGAAACGTGCTAAACCTGAAGAAAAAATCAGATGAGTATATGATCAAGAGAATTTAAAGACTGACCTAATTTCTGAAAATATATAATAGTGGGATTACTCAAGGTTGCCTGCTATTTTTCCCTGAACGCAGTCATGATTGCAAAGCTTTACAACGTGAAATTGTGATGTGACTCCCTATGTTTAGGCAAGAGTACTCACAAAGTTTTAATTTATATAATTAGTCATTTTAAATTGTATTTATTTAATTAACTTTTTCAAGAAAATATTTTTAAAGATATAAAAATCCTGGCAGGAGTACTTAGAAACTTTCTGAAAACCAAAACCCATTCCCCTCTTACTTAATCCTGCTTTATTATACTATGCTGTGCCCCAACTAAACAATATTTATGCATTACTAACTGAAGTCAATACTTTCCTCAGATTTCTTTAGTTTGTACCCAATGTTCTTTTTTTCTGTTCTAGGACCCCACCAGGACACTACTTTACATATAGTTGTCATGTTTGCTTAGATGTACCTTGGCTGTGTCTTTCTCAGACTGTCCCTTATTTTTGGTGGTCTTGACATTTTGAGACCTGCTCAGGTATTGCATAGAAAGACCCTCAATGACAGTTGTCCTGATGTTTTTCTCAGGGTTAAACTGGGGTTATGAGTCTGGGTGATGAAAACCACAGAGGAAAAGTGCCACTTTCATCACATGCCAGAGATACATGCTAGCAAAATGGCGGTCTATGATGAGATTAGCCTGGACCACCTGGCCTAGTTGGCCTCTGTCATATTTCTCCAGTGTTGGAGCTTTTTCCTTGTTTCCATGCTGTTCTCTTTAGAAGGAAGTCACTATGCATTGCCCACAGCAAAGAGGTGTGGAGTTATAGTCACTTCCCTGAGGGCAGAGTATCTACATAAATTATTTGGAATTATTCTTCATCAGAGTGATCTCTTCTTCCTCAATTATTTTTTTCAGTCCTATAAGTGTGGACTCAGGTATATTTAAATTTAAACTTTATTGCTCAAATTCTGCCAGTTTTGACCATAGGGAGGTCTTCAGTTAGCTCCTGTGTCCCTTTGACCCACCATCATCATTTTTTTTCTCTGAGCACTTAATTTCCCACATTGCAAAGATTTTCCTGGTTTATCTTTTATATGCCCTTGCCCAGGCTTAGAAGTAGACATTTCTACATGGAGCTCTGGTTCCTTTCCCTGGAGGATGGTATTAGAAATCAAAACCTAGTACAAGTTTGTTTTTCCTTGCTTCCAGGTATGCCCTCACGGTAGTCAGAGTTAAGAGTTGTATGTGTGTGTATAATAGCACATGAATATACATGTAGTTATTACACATATAAGTGTGTACAAAATATATGACATGTATATGTGTGTATTTATATACTTTAATATATATGTATTTATAGTTATAAATATATATCCATCTGTATCTATAAACAAAACAAATGGCTAATGCTGATGTGTCCCATTCTATCAAAATACCACATAGTTCAGTTGACCCTCCCCTCCTTGGTTAGCTGTAACCTAACATTCTACATTGAGAAAACTTGCTCCCAACATGTAACATTCATTTACTTATTTTTCCATTCCCAGTATACATATACAGTAGATTCACATTTGATAACACTTATACTCATGAGAAACAACTTTGCCATGCATATTTTGTAGTTGTACCATTTCTACTTATTTCCAAAGCTTTCTTTATTGCCATCCTATTGTCTTACCACCTTCACTGAAATTACATCAAGTATTTGCAATACAGTTAGATTTTTTTGTTACTGTCTGTCTTCCATCCAGGAGTCCCATGACCTTGTATTGATTTTTTAAAAATAAGCAAACAAGAAGTTTAATACTTTGTTCTGTCAATATTCATGGGTGTTGACAAATTCATACTGTCACCTATCCAGCCCCAGGTCAGAGCATTACAGACTTCATTCCTTTTACCCAAAGTTAAGCAGGTTTTCAAGAATAAATCTTATCAGATTTTTGCCTGTCTTTGTTTGATGTCCAGAGTGCTAGAATGGTTGTTTCTGTTGATTTTGTCCAGTTTTATTCTTGCTCTTTGTCTTGCTCTTTGTCTGTCTTCTCATGCATCCAAAACCAGAAGTCACAGTCTCTATTATGCTGAAGCCCACTGATTTCTAAGAATGATGTTATGCTGTTTGTTTTTGTAGAGTTTTCCCGAAACATTTCCACCACTTCATTTAGTATTTTTTCATTTCATTAGTTTAATACTGTCATTGTTACACCAGGTTTGAGCATCTGGTAATTTTCTTTGATTTAAAATTTTATTTGGATTAATTGGTTATTTTTTTTCATTGTAAAACTTCATAATCTATTAAAGAAAATTTTGGAGAAATCTATACAATGTTGTCCTAAATAAACATCAACCTTTACAAGCCATTTTGTTAGATATTGAGAACAGCAGGTTGAGAACAGAAAGATGCAGTAGCTCTTTATTGATAGTTCAGAGAACTGGTTTTGTATTCTAGAAGCTCAGATTCCAATGACTGTTTATTGTTTGGCAGAGCACTGTCATTTCTGTTCATTCTGTTATTTTGTTTCACTAATATGTTAGGAAGTTGTCTTGGTCCTGAAAGGATTAAACTGTGTTTTCAAGGCAAGTAGTAGAGTCTATCACTGAAGACACTTTCTTAGAATACTTGAATACAGTAAAGAACAGAAATAAAAGGAAATAAGTATGTTATTGATTATCATTATGCACATCACAGTCACATACACAAAACGTACACAAACATTAAAGAAAACCATTCACCTTTTAAACACTAGGAGA